>JAYESA010000004.1:251787490-252047490 GCA_036927795.1 Iris macrosiphon
CCTTAGTGCCAATCCAGAAGTCTACTCCGCGCCATGCGCGTAAAACTCTGTCTCACGTCTGTGACATGGCAGACAAAACTTCTGGCAATACCTTAGTGCCAATCCAGAAGTCTACTTCGCGCCTTGCACGTAAAACTTTGTCTCCCATCTATGACGTGGCAGACAAAACTTCTGGCAATGCCTCAGGGCCAATCCAGAAGTCTACACCGCGTCCCGCGCGTAAAATTCAATCTCCCGTCTGTGACGTGGCAGACAAAATTTCTGATAATGCCTCAGTGCCAATTCAGAAATTCCAAAAGTGCTCCGCGCGTAAAAATACATTTTTTCTCTGTGAAGAGGCATATGGTCCTTGCAACCACCGCAAGGGAAAACAAGTGGCAAATTTCCCGACCTCTCGGCTTTTATGCCATCAAGAGAAGAATCTGCCCGCTCTTCAGATTACGCGGAATGCTGACGGCCGATTAAGGACTTCCTCAGTTTTATGCCAACCTCTGCAAAGTGCCAGATTACGCCAGGACAAGCTCTTCGGCGTAAAGAAGGCCCAGTTTGTAGATAGATACGCTCCTCATGGATCATGTGCTACTCACATGGCTGAACTGCTGTATTCGTATGGCAGGGAGAGAGTTATGATTCCCAATATCCATAATCCAACTGATGTAAAAAGGCAGAATAAACCTTCTTCTTCTTCTGTTAATCCTCCTGACTTTCGTAAACTCTTGATCCAGAAACACAAAGACAGGGATCAAAATCAAGATTTAGTGCCCCTAACTTCCAAGCATGGAGAGATCATGTGGGAAGATGCGTCAAGATCTAATATCGTCATGACATATGGGCCATATGAAGAATCTGTCTTTATTATTCCACCGACTCGCAACGATCAGCATCGAATAATCTTCGGTCGAATACGGAATAGACCGATTGTACAAGAAGAATCTCGCGAGTCCGATGCTGGGAAAATACAAATCCACAGATATAGCCCTCAGGCTTTGAGGATTATGCAAAACATGGGTTACAATTTGAAGTTGAAACAATGCCTCAACTATGGAAAAGATAGACGAACACCATTGCATGGTAATCCTTACTGTCAACAAACTTGTTTTGGGTTGGAGTATACTGCATCTCTTGCAAACTCCAAACCTCCAGAGTCTGATCCTGTAATACCAGAGGCAGGTCCTTCTAAATCAACTTCTGTGGACAAACGTCACGACATGTCTGGGGGTAGTCTACCTCGACAAAATAGGGCAGCATCCAAAACTCGGGGTAGAATTCCCTCTGAGTCCGAAGATGATGCAACGATGACCATCTTCTCGGAAGACCGTAAAACTCAGGCATCGGGAGCCCGAAGGCCAAAAGGGAATTTCTCCTTCAATGAAGATGACATCATGGAAATATTCAATATATTGATGAAGGAACACAAACTTCAGCTACCCAACATCAGATACCCTGAGAGGGCTGGAAAAGTCGATGACCCAGATTATTGTCACTTTCATCGGTACATTCATCACCCTACAAGGGTGTGCTATGTACTGAAAAGGAGAATTCAGGAGTTGATCGACGCCAAAGTCGTTACTTTGCATTTATAAATGAGGGGACAATCACTGCAAATTGATTTCACTCTAACGTAACAATTTGTTCCCTCAAGAAAATACCGGATGATGAGTCCCTAAAGTTTCCCCAGCGGATTCTTCAGGTCTATCCCCACTCAGGAAAACCACTCCATAGTAAATTTTTCGGACATGAGTTCACATCCATATTACCTCTGAACTATTGTCCAAATATTTCTTTGTTTCCCCAGCTGAATTTGCCATGTCCAAGTAACCTCTGAGCAAACCTTCCAGTTTGTGGCTATAGATCAGTTCACGTCCATATTACCTCTGAACTACGTCTCGCCACTTTCTCCAGCAGAGTAAAACTATCACCACAAAAGTTTGTCATGTTCATATTACCTCTGAACAAACTTTTCAAATTTTTGGCTATCGATTATCATGTCCATATTACCTCTGATATCGGTTGTCATCTCAACTTAACACCCGTACTTAACTCTAAGTACGCCAATGGTGTTAAGTCCACAAAAACTGCCATGTCTATATTACCTCTGGCAGGGCTTGTCCTAAACTTATTACCTGCACTCTCATGCACAAGAAGTAATAGGTCCACAAAAAATTCCCCTGTAGAATGCCCGTAATGGAAAACGAAATGTTCATGTCCATATTACCTCTGAACTATCCTTATTTTCCCAGCGAAGAAAGAGTCAGTCCCTATTCATCCCCACAGAGTCATAATTTATCTGGCAGGACTTGTCTCAAACCTATTACTTATACTAACACAAGCAAAAAGCAATGGGTCCATAAAAATCCCCTAGCAGGATGTCTTTACCAGTCACAATTCCTATCACGCCGCCATTACCTCTGATAGGGCTTGTTTCAAACTTATTATTTGCACTCAACGTGCGCAACGAATAATAGGTCCACCAAAGATCCCCCAGTATGATGTCCTCAACAAACCAAAGTTCGCACAAACAATCATAAAGAAATGGAGGGCCCTTATATGATTGTAAATGGCGCTTACAGATTAGCCAAGCTTAATGGAAATTTGGCAATGGCTCCTATCAACGGCAAATTCCTGAAGAAGTACTTTACTTGATATCCTTTGCTTAACAGAGTGTGATGAAGATCTTATTCTAACAATATCATGCACAAAGGTTAGCTGGATCATATTCTATCAGATTCGTATGACCTCTTAATGGATATGCTTAACTAATTTGTAAACCTATCATGTTCATATTACCTCTGATAGTGTTTAGTATACAAATTTAGTTGGATTATATTCTATCCGGTTCATATCACTTCTGAATAGATTTACATTCAACAAAACCTTAACGAAAGTATGTCATGTTATTGATACCTCTGATATCACTTTCATCTTAGCCTATCATGTTCTAAAATGATGGGTCCACAAAGTCAAAAAATATGTCTTTATTATCTCCGAGAAATTACAGGAGAAACAAGAAGGTACATCATTGGGGAGGAGCAGTTAAATCCCTAATATATCGCGCCAAAGCAGCCATTCTATCATTCCTGGAGTTCAAAATATAGTCGCGAGCCTGTTCCAGCCTTGCCTCATCATTGCTCAAGCGAGATAGCTCGGACCGAGCATCAATAAAACTGGCATGGATGACACCAGCATGCGTCAAGTTCTGCTGAGCTATCTCCACTTGGCCCTTAAATACATCACGAGTTGCCGATGTCTTGAGAAGCTTCTCCCTGGCCTGAGCGAGTTCAGCTTCCAAATCTCGAACCCTCGCTTCATCTCCCTCATATTCGGCCTGGTACTTAGTTAGCTAAGGAATAAAATCCACCAAGACATCCCGCTCTTTATCTATCTTCTGTTGCTGTTCCTGGATGGATTTGTTCAGAGTTTTCATTTGCTCAGCAAGCTCTGTAGTTAAGGAGTCATACTTGGCCTGAATCATATCATCAACGTTGCCTCAAGATAGCTGCAAATATTTGTTAATAGGTTGTTCTAAACTATTAACTATTTGCTCCAGCGCATCAGCTCTCCCAGCATCGTTAAAATTTTTGATCGGCGCTATCGCAAGCTGGGAGGACATCTTCAGAGCCTCGAAGCCTAGATTCTTCTCCAGCACCATCGATATCAGCATTTTCAAAGTGATGTAGAAAATACTAGTATACTGCTCAACTAGCATGACGAAATTCGAATGGACGCTGGGAGTAGCTTTGATATCGGTGAATCTCCCTCCAGGAATGACTGTAGAGGATGTTGCCACAGTCGTCGCTTCAACTGATGGCGCTACAAAAGAACAAGCACTAGCAATGGTTGAAGTGGCTGGCGTGCTTGACAAAGGAGGCACAGTCGAGACAATGGGCTCATCCTCCTCTGGAGATATCAGGACTGTATTGGGCGAGGCTATACCCGAAAATATTGTGGAGGAAGGATCAACAGCTTCAAAACTTGCTCCCTCAATATCGGACACCGCCGTTTCATCGGCAGGATCCGTAACAAAGTCAAAGGTTGCGTCAACTCCGCCCTCCCCTGAGATGTCTTCACCTAAAAAGAAGACAAGAGAAAGTTAATATCAACCTGATGTTGATTTTCCTAAAAGGAAGCGTGAAGACAATATTTACCCATGGCCAGTGGTGTGTATGTTGCGTCTGCAGCCAGTGCAGCTAAATCATTTCTTAATGATGCTAAACGAGCTGTCATACCTGGAGAAGAGGGTGCACCAACTGACACTGTCGGGTAGTCTTCCCAGTCTTCACCAAAATCCACTCGAGGCTCATCGGGTGGAATCTCGCTGAAAATACTTACAGACGAGGTAGGGGTTACTCCCATTACTGGTCTGGATAAAGGTATATGAAACCTTATTATGCTCGGCCTCGGAGGCGATCTCGTAGCACTACCTGAAGCAATAGTAGCAGCAACGATCTCGAGCAAAGAATCTCCGGTACTACCGACAAGAACTGTGGAGGTTCCCTCTATAAAAGGCGAAGGACCTCTAATCAACAAATCATCCCCAACCGGGGAAACAACAGGCTCGCTCCTAGAAGCTTCCCTGGTAGAAGCTCTTTTCGGACCTCTGGCAACCCTCTTCTTGCGGGGAGAAGGTTCTTTCGGAGCAGAAGCCTTCCTTTTATGGGGGATAACGAGATGCTCTGCAGGCGGAGCTAGTACGCCTCTCGGTATTGTCGTCAAGAATTCGTCTGCCCCAGTGGTGTCTTTATTCTCATCCGAGGAAACAGACAGAATATCCTCCCTTCCAGTAGACCTATGGGAGGGCATCCTAAAACTTTCATGTATATCAAAATCGCGATGGAAGGTATTGATGGACGCAAAGAACTGCGCGTACGAGTGAAGCATGTGCAGCTCCATGGAAAGAGAAGTTGCGGGCACCGCAAAAGTTATACCAGTGCAGCCCGTGATGAAGTACCGCCACTCTCTGGCTCCATCAATAAGTCCACCTCTGGACTTGAAGCTGGTGATGGCATTTTCCACATGTAATTGGTTATACCCAAACTGCCTAGCAAACCGACTGGGCAGATAGGGCTCCAAGAAGCAATGATCATCACTCCTGTATAGCAAGTGGGAAGGTCTAATGCAGACCAACCAATAGAAGGCTTCAGAAGAAAGAATGGTTCTCCCATAACCTTCATCCTTGAGTTTCCTCCCCTGTTGATTGATGTGTACAGGGGGAACGATACAGAAGATCTTCCAGCTGTGGGCTACGTTTAACACCCGCCGACAATCTGTGACGGTCGCTACGTTCCAAGAGGAATTCTTGTAATTCTGCAAGAAATTATTTCCTGAACTGCTGGCGGAACCGGGAGACATCACCCGGGCATTGTGAAGAATTAACCATCCCATCAAGTATAGGAATGGTAATTCTACCCTGGGAAAGCTTTCACGCTATGTCTCATCAGCGAGCAGCCCATCAGTAAGGGCCCTCAGACCTGCTTGTATTCTACATACCATAGAAGGAAGCAGGCCCAGTCTTGCTTCGAATACCAAACGCACTGCTGGCCACAAAGTATTACGATGGATGCGATCCGCAGACGCGATACCGGGCACTACCCAGCGGCGTAGCCAGACGGAGAGAAAGCCAGCCAATTGAGCTTCTTTTGACAGAGGCTTCCGACAATGCCTCATATAACTGAAGGCTTTTGTGCCTGCAGGGTAACCCCCTATCCCCTCGTCAAAAATATAATCCGGAGCCCCTGCATCTTCGATGAGGTCATCGACCGTGTCAGCATTGAGCATGCTCAGGAGGTTCAAGGGCCTATCTTGGCTATCTACCACCTTGTCCGGCTTAGCATTTCTGGCCTGGTGGAAGAAGAGGTATGTTGCCCACTTGTTGATGTGAGCCAAATCAGATGGCTCCTTGTAGAAAGTGGTGCAAGCAAGGTAGTGGCTCATTAGCTCCTGATACACCGCCACTGCCCGAGGGTTGTATCCCTCAATTCCCTGTTTATAGGGACATACTCTTCATAAGGAGCGTCCCCCATTGGCAGCTTCGAAATCTCTGCCATCTCGTGAAGGGCTAAGCCCAACTCCCCCAACGGAGTGGCAAAAGTCCCAGTGAGCGAATTGTATCGCTCCATCAAGGCTAAGAACAAGTTAGGGTTGACAGGCAACCCAACACTTGTGGCACTCACGGCCGCGAATAAGCCAATACTTTCCAGCTCTACCTGGAAGTGCTTCAGGGCCCAAGCAGTCAAACTAGACCATCGAAGATTTCCCGCGCTAAGCCATCCACTGGTCCGAGGGTTGACTCTGGGGTACATTCCTCCCTGCCCCATGAAGTCATTACAGAAGGTCGATATCTGAACCGGCTGGATCAGCGATGTATCCTCGCTCGGGACACTACCCGGCAGTAATCCCCTAAAGGGCATAACAGGGCCCGAAGGACGGCTCATATAGGCCCCTCCGTCGTATTCCTTGCTGTATAAAATTTTCCCCGGTCGGCCGTGAAGATCGGAAGTCAGCACCCACATCATCTTCTTAGGATGTGTGGCATGAAAGAAGGCCGAGATGGGGTAATCCCTGGGCATCTTCGGCAAATACATGACCGTGCCCTCAGCTGTCACGACCCGCACCCGGAATTTGGGCATGAGTCGTAGGTACGTCCAGCCTACGCCACAGCATCGACGGTAGAACGCTGTCTAGGTCTCAACATATAATATATCCTGTCAATAGTCTCAACTCCGCACGGAGGACAATGATAAATAATCCACAGTTCTATGATATACTCAATCACAAGCTATAAGAAATAATGGCACGAAGAGAATGGAAAAGAGTTCTAATATAAACCAACCACAATAAGTCCAACTCAAAACTCGGGTCTAGATGACCTCACAAAGTCACAAAATAATAAATACAACTCAGTCTCAGTCTAGAACAATGAATGCAGAAAATAATCTAAGAACAGCCAGGTAAATTCTCCTCTAGGCTAGGCAACTCTTCTGGGGTTTCTGGAGTGAAATCTCCCTCTAATCCTGGGCCATAATGAGTGGGGCAAAGATCCTCCAGGTCCTCTGAAAAATGTTATCCAGTCAGGATTGGAGCGAAGCACAAGCACTAACAGCAGTTTCATTAAATTGACAAAATCTATAAACAGTGTACGAAATACTAGATGGAAATAATGCTGGAAATGTAAATACTGGAGAAAAAATAGAAATAGGCAATAGAGCATCTAGCAATGAATAATAAATAGTGAATGCTAGACATTAAGTAGTGAATGCTGGAACAGGTGAATCTGAATAAAATAGACATCTAGCTAAGTGTTTGAAATATTAGTTTATTATGTGATCGGCTTGGGACTTGATCAGGCTGGTTATATATGATTAACTATGATTCTTGTAGGTCAGGCTAACCATATGGTTAGCTATGATGCATGTAGTGGTCAGGTTAATCATATATAACAACTATGATGCATGTAAGATGGTCAGGCCGCACCCAACGTGAGAAGTGGGGTGAGCTATGATGCATGTAAAGGATTTGGATATGATCACATAATCTACTAATAATTCCCCATCCCCCAGCTAGCACGATGGATTCCAATCACGACTCCTCATGATGGGGATCTAGGGTGCTAACCCGTGTATTCATAGTGTCGGAATCAAGTATGTAATACACTACAATTTATAGAAGTAATCAACAATGAAAACTGTCAGAGAATGTACTCGCCTGTGGTCCTGAGCAAAGTGTGAGGATCGATGTCCAAAGTGGAATCACAATGACCTATATATAAGATATCAATGTTAAATAATGAATTAAGGGAATGAGCATGATTAACTTATTAAATACGGGATTTCTAGGTCAAAACTGAGGTTTACTGGTCAATACTAGGTTAACTAGGACAATACTAGGTTATACTTTGTTACTCTAGGCTATTAGTATACATGTAATTCCTATATAGCTTCTAAGGTAGCACTTAAACTAGGTAACTCTTACTTAACTAGTACTTAAATTCTAACCTCAACTCATACTGATACCCTAAGACTTTTCCCCTACTCTCCTACTGCCCATGCAGCCACTCTACAGCCACCTCTCCTTAATGCTAACTAATGCACTATACTACTAATACTGACACACAGTATACACCCCCACAGATGACACAGATACACACATATCCTACTGATGCTAACCCACTATGCCAGTAATATGCCCACTGAAACATTTGAGAACTCACTGACCTGGCACTGAACTCCCCAGCTACCCATCTGCACACACACACAGTCAGTTTAGTGACACAGCACAGCCATATAACCCCCATACTGCTCACTGAACATACAGGTATTAGCACTGATACACATTGCACACACAGATTCTGAAATCTGTAGGACCCTAGGATACACACTGAAACTTACTGATACATTTCTGCACACAGGCACTGGTTTCATGGAGACATTGAAACATACTGAAATCAAATCCTGCACACACAGTCACATAGTATTCTGAGGCAATTACTAATACACACATCATATTGCTCACATACACACACTGTACAGGAACTAATTCCTGATACACTACACTCTGCACTCTTACTCATCTACACACTAAATCCACACTGCACACAGACCCTTACCTACACACAGTACTACTCCTTGCACTCAGACACATAGGCATCTGCACACTGTCACATTGGGTTTTACTGACACAGGTACACATTTAACTTAACACCTTACTCTCACTCACACACAGATACTAGGATACACTCTCAGGCATTCTCACATAGGGCTGCACTGACACTGGCCTGCACTGAGACACACACACATACACATCATTCAACTCTGCATATACACTTGCACTTACACACACAGATACACTATTTCACTCACAAGTTACTGAATACACTGATACATAATTTCCCCCAATGCTGCTTGGATGCTGGTACACTACATATTGCACAATAACACCCAGATATTTATACTCAGAACCTTAAACCCAACTGATACAAAACACACAGAAATTTCTGCATACTGAGATTAATACACTGCCACACATATACCTCCACACACATTGATCACTGAGTTCTAAACTCACATAGGCAGGCTGGGTTAAATTACTGGTAAAAACACATACATTGTAGTTCTCAGACACAGGCCCAATATAATTTCACAGTCATTGAAACCCCCATTCACTGCTCATGCCTACACACATAACTCACAGATTTCCCTCCCCTGCACACTGATAACTACTGATACTCTAATTTAAACCCTTACAGTTACATTCTGACACTTAAAGACACATGTATGTGAACCCTTCACTGAACATCATACACACACACACACACACTGGAACAAAGACACTGCTACTCTCCCTGCACCAATACACAACTCACACACTCTCTGAATCACTCACTAACACACTGATTTGCACACAGACACTCACAAAATACACAGGCACTCATCTTACACTGCTCACACATAGGTATCTGACTGCAACCTGGAACACACTAGAACTACACTGAACTGTACCCCAACACACATCTACACAGTTTGGTTCTTCATTCCCATCCTACACAGAATTCTTCCTACACAACCACTATCACACAGGTAAACTAATACCCTGAAATTTATACAGGTACACATTTCTAGCTGATACACACACTGAAATCTGGAATCCCCAAACCCAACTCCAACCTTTAAACTGTGCTGCTCACAGTTAACACACAGACTCTAAAACCCGACTGCTCACAGAACTTTCCCCATCGATGTATTCCCTCTACAAATCACACATATGTCTACATACATAGATATATATATATATATCTATATACATCATACATCAAAATAGATAATATTAGAGTAGATTAGATGGGTAATTCCTTCTGTGAAATATTTCACCAAACACATGATGTGCAAAAACGAAAACCACACTAAGAACTCCTGAAAACCCAAAACAAAACCCTAAATCAATATCTATCCTACACGTAGGAGGGTAAAATCAGTCTATAAGCAACCACCTAGGGTTAGGGTTCATGAAAATGGGGAAAAACCAACGTATGAACACAAAACCCTAACCAAAACCCTAAAACGAAATCTAACAGCAAGGGGTTTTCCTAAAGGGTAATAATCAACAGAAAAACAGCATATAATGAATTAAAAATAGGGTTTTACCTATAGAGATGGTTTCTCCAATGGAAGTTCTTCTTCCCCAAGGTTTCTTGACCCAAGTTCCTTGCTTCCCTTGCTTTGGAGGAGGAAGATGGAATCCTATGGCTTCAATTCCGAATTTGGGGTGAGGGAGATGGATTTCTTGATGGAGGCTAGGGTTTCTTCTTTCTACATGAAGAAAAGAGGGTTCCCTTTTATAATAAACCAAGTTAGGGTTTCTAATATATAGTTTTAGGTTAAACCTTTATGTTAGGTCATGTAGAACCTAATTAACTAAGGTTTAGCCAGTCTAGGGTTTGAGGTCCAAACCTAAAGTTTGAATTCTATGGCTCTCTAGAACTGGGTTTTCAAATTAGGGTTTAGTCATTAGGGTTTGACCTAATGGGTTCTAGGGCTTGACCTAAAACCAAATATTATTAACAACATATAATTACTTTATAAAACTCAGCAGATTAATTAAACACATAATTATTCAAAATAGTGAAATTACCCAAATGCCCTTATCTGGAAAAGTGGTAGTGACAAGTCTACCCTCCTAAAAGAAATTTCGTCCTCGAAATTTGGACTGAACAGAACAAGAATAAACCAGAAAAAGGAATACCTCAAGTCTAGAAGAGGTACGGGTATTGCTCACGCATTTCATCCTCTCTCTCCCAGGTTGACTCCCCTGGAGAGTGATGTCTCCATGCAACACGAACCAAAGGAATAGTTTGGTTCCGCAAAACCTTCTCTCTGCGGTCCAAGATCTCTACGGGCTGCTCAGGGTAGCTGAGCGTTGGACCAACCTCAATCTCCGAGTGGTCGAGTACGTGACTAGGGTCTGCCACGTACCATCTCAGCTGCAACACGTGGAACACATCATGCACTCCCTCTAGTGCAGGCGGCAAGTCTAGTCTATACGCCACCGCACCTATCTTCGCAAGAATACCGAAGGGTCCGATGTAGCGTGGGCTAAGCTTCCCGCCTCCGCCAAAATAAATTGTGCCACGTGTCGGAGAAATCCGTAGGAACACTAGATCGCCAACCTAAACAAAACAGTCTCAACACGCAGTCTAAACAAACAAACACAAGCCAGAAAAACAACAATATATACCTGAAACTCAAGGGGTCTACGGTGGCTGTCGGCCCAATGCCGCTGTCTATCCTGCGCCACTCGCAGTCTATCTCTGATGAGTTTCACCTTTTCTGCTGCATCCACGACCATTTTTGGTCCTAGCAAGGCTCTCTCTCCAACGTCGTCCCACGATAACGGTGTACGACACCTCCTTCCATAAAGAGCCTCAAATGGTGACATCTCGATGCTGGCCTGGTAGCTGTTGTTGTAAGCAAACTCTACCAGGTGCAGATGATCCTCCCAAGAACCTCCGAGATCTAGAACACAAGTGCGTAGCATATCCTCGAGAGTCTGAATAGTCCGTTCAGACTGCCCGTCTGTCTGGGGGTGATATGCGGTACTGAACTTGAGCTGAGTGCCCAAGCTAGCCTGCAGACTCCTCCAGAAGTGGGAAGTGAAACGGCTATCCCGATCCGAGACGATGCTTACAGGAACTCCATGAAGTCTAACGATCTGCCGCACGTACATCTCTGCTAGCCTCTCTGTCGACGTGCCCACCTTGAAAGGTAAGAAATGGGCTGATTTGGTCAACCTGTCCACGATGACCCAAATCGCGTCCTTCCCTCCTGGAGAATGTGGAAGCCCTGAAACAAAATCCATGGTCACGTGCTCCCATTTTCATTCTGGAATCGATAAAGGTTGAAGCAAACCACCTGGCCTCTGCCGGTCTGCCTTTACCTGCTGGCACACTAGACATCGGGATACGAAGCGTGCTACCTCGTGCTTCATTCCATACCACCATACGTGCTCCCTCAAGTCTCGATACATCTTGTTGGCACCGGGATGCATCGAGTACTGAGAGCGGTGTGCCTCCTGCAAAACCTCCTCGCGCAGCTCCCCGCTCGGCACACACATCCTCGTGCCGTGCCGTAAGGAACCATCATCTGCGATAGTAAAGTCGTCCGACAACCCTGTCTGAACCTGTGCCCTGATACTCCTCAGAGCCTCATCCTCGTACTGCGCAGCTCTGATCCTGTCCATCAGTTCGGACTGTATCTGCAATCCCCACATCTGAATCTCAGTACCGGGAACTAATACCTCAATCTCCAAACTCTCCAAATACGCCAACAAATGTCTATCAGTCGTCAAGTACATAGCCATCGGATACCTGCTCAAGGCATCGGCGACTACGTTGGCCTTCCCTGGATGGTACTGTAATGAGATGTCAAAGTCCTTCATCAACTCTAACCACCTCCTCTGCCTCATGTTCAGCTCCTTCTGTGTGAATACGTACTTCAAGCTCTTGTGGTCTGTAAAGATCTCCACACGCTCTCCGTACAGGTAATATTTCCACAGCTTTAGAGCGAAGATAACTGCTGCCAATTCCAAATCGTGGGTGGGATAGTTCTTTTTATGAGGGCGTAACTGCCTGGAAGCATAGGCAATTACCTTCCCGTGCTGCTGAAGAACACATCCCAGACCCTTCCCTGAAGCATCACTGTAGATGGTGAAACCACCTGTCCCTGCTGGCAACGTCAAAACTGGAGCTGTTGTCAACCTCTTCTTCAGCTCATCAAATGCAGCCTGGCACTCCTCCGTCCAGACAAAATCCACATCCTTCCTAGTCAGTCTGGTCATCGGCGCTGCAATCTTGGAGAAGTCTTGTACAAACCTCCTGTAGTATCCTGCTAGCCCGAGAAAACTCCTGATCTCAGCTACCGAACTGGGGGTAGCCCACGACTCTACTGCCTCGATCTTCTGTGGGTTAACCGAGATTCCGTCACCCGATACCACATGCCCAAGAAATTCGACCTTGTCAAGGAAGAATTCACACTTAGAGAGTTTCTCGTATAGCTTCTCCCTCCCGAGAGTCTCTAAGACCAACCTCAGGTGCTCTTCGTGCTCCTCCGAGGTCTTGGAATACACAAGAATATCGTCGATGAACACCACCACGAACTTGTCAAGGTACTGGTGGAACACCTTGTTCATCAGGTTCATGAATACTGCCGGTACATTGGTTAAACCAAATGGCATCACCATAAACTCAAACTGGCCGTATCTGGTCCGAAAAGCTGTCTTCGGCGTGTCTTCCCTCTTCACCTTCACCTGGTGATAGCCTGATCTCAAATCTATCTTTGAAAACACCCTCGCCCCGCTCAACTGATCGAAAAGATCATCTATCCTCGATAGCGGGTACTTGTTCTTGATAGTGATATTGTTCAAAGCTCTATAATCAATGCACATGCGCACCGTGCCGTCCTTCTTCGGTACGAAC
This sequence comes from Iris macrosiphon, assembly GCA_036927795.1. NCBI lineage: Eukaryota > Viridiplantae > Streptophyta > Magnoliopsida > Asparagales > Iridaceae > Iris > Iris macrosiphon. The sequence goes on from JAYESA010000004.1 coordinate 251,800,953, forward strand.
AATACCGGAGCTCCCCATGGTGATGAACTGGATTTGATGAAGCCTTTGTCCTGCAGCTCCTCGACTTGCTTCTTCAGTTCTGCCAGCTCGCTGTTGTTGACTCTATAGACATGTTGTGAAATGGGCTCCGCTTCTGGAACCAAGTCTATGGAGAATTCAACATCTCTGTCTGGCGGCAAGCCTGGCAACTTCTCTGGAAATACATCCAGGAACTCCTCTATCAGAGGATGTGGCAACTCCTCTTCTTCTGCCCTGGCTCCGTAAAATGTGCTCCTGCTCTGTTCCGCTGCTCCTCTGACAACCTCAAACTCCGGCTCTCCTGGTGGTCTAAATAATACTCTGCCTCTAAAATAATCTATAGTAGCATGATGCCTACTCAACCAGTCCATTCCGAGTACAATATCATACCCCGGAAGTGGCATGACAAGTAAGCTCACGCTCAACTCTCGGCCTCCTACTGACACTCTCCGATCCTTGCAGTGATCACGGACTAGGATAATACCTCCACCAGTCGTGATCTTGCAAGTCCTAGCTAATGGTTCTGTGTCTAAATGATGTCGAAGTGCATAAGATACAGACACAAAACTATGGGAAGCGCCAGAGTCGAATAAGGTAAATGCGGGAATACAATCGAGAAGAACCAAACCTGTGATCAAGTCTCCTGCTGGCTCGATCTCCTCGACTGCCATGGCGTATGCTCGCCCCTGGGGTGCACCTCTCTGCTGCTGATGCTGGGCGAACTTCTGATGTTGCGGTGGAAGTGGTCCCCTCTGTTGTTGGCCTCCTGGTACGGCAGGTACCCTGTCTGGTCCTCTCTGGGCGGCTGCTCCACCCTGTCCTGAACGAATGGTAGGGCAATCCTTCAGCTGGTGTGTCATCGATCCGCAGGATAGACATGAGCCCAATCTCTTCCTACAGATATCTCTAGTATGTCCCATCTTCCCGCAGTACGCACACTAGATGGCGGGCTGAGTCTGTCTCTATTGCTGCTGCTGGACCTGTCCTCGGGCTGGTGCCTGATGCTGCTGCTGAAAGGGTCTCTGCTGTTGCTGCTGAAAGTGTGGACGCTTGCCCGGTCCCGTACTACTGTTTGCTCCTCCGGAACCATCACGTCCCCTCTTGGGCCTGAGGCCCAAGTCGTCCTCGGCTACTTGGGCATCCATCAATATGCCCTCGTAGGTAGCTGTGCGACGTCCCGACGTGCGAGACTTGATCTCCCTCGCCAGCCCCTTTCTGAACTTCCAGGCCCTGTCTCCCGGATCTCTAATCATCGATGACGCGAAGCGACTCAGGCAGGAAAACTCCGCGGCATACTCATCGACAGACGAGCTCCCCTGGGCTAAGTCATGGAACTGACTCTCCAAAGCTCCCAGGGCAACATCAGGAAAGAACTTCTCCTTGAAGAGCTCCTTGAAATCCTCCCAAGTGAGTCCCCTGCGCAAGAGTCTCGGCTCCGTGCGAAACCACGTCAAGGCAATGTCAAACATCTGGCTGCCAGCGGCCTCGATCTGGAGGGCCTCTGGAAGCTGTGCCAAGCGTAAGTTCCTCTCGATGTCCTCTAGCCAATCATCGGCGTAGAGTATCCCTTCTGTCCCCTTGAACTCCCGAGGCATCATCCTCTTGAAATCCACAATGGTGCCCGGCCTCTGGTGGTGCTGATCAGGATGCTGTTGCTGCTGAGTGACTCTCTCCACAGCCTGGAGAGCCACTTGATGAGCATTCTCCATGTTCACTCTCATCATCTCTGTCTGGGCCTGATGTGCCTCAGCCTGCACTCTCTGGGCCTCTGCCGACGTCCTCTGAGCATCGACCATGCCCTGAATCAAAGCGAACATCTGTGCTCCATCGACGGGCACACCTCCTGGATGCTGAACTGGTGGTGGTGGTGGTGCCGTCGTAGCTGTGGGGACCCTCTGAACTGGTGGTGGAGGACCCCCGAATGCTGCAGACACTCCCACATGTACTGGAGATGTAGGAGGTGCTGCGGATGTCTGTCCGGCAGGGCGAGAGGTGGCAGACCTCTCCGAATCTGTTGCTCCGAGTCTCTGGGACCTTCTCGGCGGCATCCTGAAGACAGATCGAAAGATTAAATTAAGGCAATAGATACGATATCATCAAGGAAGGACAGAAAATTTCTAAAGGAAAATCATTAAGAGTAATGTCATAAGAATCAGAATTTCCTAATTGTGATTGAGCATATCCTCGACCTAAATCCTATTTCCTAAAACAGGCTCGTAGTAATACTCTAAGCGAGTACCACTACAATATCGCTCTAATGCGAATCTAGGACTCGACTACTGACCTGCATGGGCCACCACTAAAAACGTGTCACGACCCGCACCCGGAATTTGGGCATGAGTCGTGGGTACGTCCAGCCTACGCCGCAGCATCGGCGGTAGAACGCTGTCTAGGTCTCAACATATAATATATTCTGTCAATAGTCTCAACTCCGTACGGAGGACAATGATAAATAATCCACAGTTCTATGATATACTCAATCACAAGCTATAAGAAATAATGGCACGAAGAGAATGGAAAAGAGTTCTAATATAAACCAACCACAATAAGTCCAACTCAAAACTCGGGTCTAGATGACCTCACAAAGTCATAAAATAATAAATACAACTCAGTCTCAGTCTAGAACAATGAATGCAGAAAATAATCTAAGAACAGCCAGGTAAATTCTCCTCTAGGCTAGGCAACTCTTCTGGGGTTTCTGGAGTGAAATCTCCCTCTAATCCTGGGCCATAATGAGTGGGGCAAAGATCCTCCAGGTCCTCTGAAAAATGTTATCTAGTCAGGATTGGAGCGAAGCACAAGCACTAACAGCAGTTTCATTAAATTGACAAAATCTATAAACAGTGTACGAAATACTAGATGGAAATAATGCTGGAAATGTAAATACTGGAGAAAAATGGAAATAGGCAATAGAGCATCTAGCAATGAACAATAAATAGTGAATGCTAGACATTAAGTAGTGAATGCTGGAACAGGTGAATCTGAATAAAATAGACATCTAGCTAAGTGTTTGAAATATTAGTTTATTATGTGATCGGCTTGGGACTTGATCAGGCTGGTTATATATGATTAACTATGATTCTTGTAGGTCAGGCTAACCATATGGTTAGCTATGATACATGTAGTGGTCAGGTTAATCATATATAACAGCTATGATGCATGTAAGATGGTCAGGCCGCACCCAACGTGAGAAGTGGGGTGAGCTATGATGCATGTAAAGGATTTGGATATGATCACATAATCTACTAATAATTCTCCATCCCCTAGCTAGCACGATGGATTCCAATCACGACTCCTCATGATGGGGATCTAGGGTGCTAACCCGTGTATCCATAGTGTCAGAATCAAGTATGTAATACACTACAATTTATAGAAGTAATCAACAATGAAAACTGTCAGAGAATGTACTCGCCTGTGGTCCTGAGCAAAGTGTGAGGATCGATGTCCAAAGTGGAATCACAATGGCCTATATATAAGATATCAATGTTAAATAATGAATTAAGGGAATGAGCATGATTAACTTATTAAATACGGGGTTTCTAGGTCAAAACTGAGGTTTACTGGTCAATACTAGGTTAACTAGGACCATACTAGGTTATACTTTGTTACTCTAGGCTATTAGTATACATGTAATTCCTATATAGCTTCTAAGGTAGCACTTAAACTAGGTAACTCTTACTTAACTAGTACTTAAATTCTAACCTCAACTCATACAGATACCCTAAGATTTTCCCCCTACTCTCCTACTGCCCATGCAGCCACTCTACAGCCACCTCTCCTTAATGCTAACTAATGCACTATACTACTAATACTGACACACAGTATACACCCCCACAGATGACACAGATACACACATATCCTACTGATGCTAACCCACTGTGCCAGTAATATGCCCACTGAAACATTTGAGAACTCACTGATCTGGCACTGAACTCCCCAGCTACCCATCTGCACTCACACACAGTCAGTTTAGTGACACAGCACAGCCATATAACCCCCATACTGCTCACTGAACATACAGGTATTAGCACTGATACACATTGCACACACAGATTCTGAAATCTGTAGGACCCTAGGATACACACTGAAACTTACTGATACATTTCTGCACACAGGCACTGGTTTCATGGAGACATTGAAACATACTGAAATCAAATCCTGCACACACAGTCACATAGTATTCTGAGGCAATTACTAATACACATATCATATTGCTCACAAACACACACTGTACAGGAACTAATTCCTGATACACTACACTCTGCACTCTCACTCATCTACACACTAAATCCACACTGCACACAGACCCTTACCTACACACAGTACTACTCCTTGCACTCAGACACACAGGCATCTGCACACTGTCACATTGGGTTTCACTGACACAGGTACACATTTAACTTAACACCCTACTCTCACTCACACACAGATACTAGGATACACTCTCAGGCATTCTCACATAGGGCTGTATTGATACTGGCCTGCACTGAGACACACACACATACACATCATTCAACTCTGCATATACACTTGCACTTACACACACAGATACACTATTTCACTCACAAGTTACTGAATACACTGATACATAATTTCCCCCAATGCTGCTTGGATGCTGCTACACTACATATTGCACAATAACACCCAGATATTTATACTCAGAACCTTAAACCCAACTGATACAAAACACACAGAAATTTTTGCATACTGAGATTAATACACTGCCACACATATACCTCCACATACATTGATCACTGAGTTCTAAACTCATATAGGCAGGCTGGGTTGAATTACTGGTAAAAACACATACATTGTAGTTCTCAGACACAGGCCCAATATAATTTCACAGTCATTGAAACCCCCATTCACTGCTCTTGCCTACACACATAACTCACAGATTTCCCTCCCCTGCACACTGATAACTACTGATACTCTAATTTAAACCCTTACAGTTACATTCTGACACTTAAAGACACATGTATGTGAACCCTTCACTGAACATCATACACACACACACACACTGGAACAAAGACACTGCTACTCTCTCTGCACCAATACACAACTCACACACTCTCTGAATCACTCACTAACACACTGATTTGCACACAGACACTCACAAAATACACAGGCACTCATCTCACACTGCTCACACACAGGTATCTGACTGCAACCTGGAACACACTAGAACTACACTGAACTGTAACCCAACACACATCTACACAGTTTGGTTCTTCATTCCCATCCTACACAGAATTCTCCCTACACAACTACTATCACACAGGTAAACTAATACCCTGAAATTTATACAGGTACACATTTCTAGCTGATACACACACTGAAATCTGGAATCCCCAAACCCAACTCCAACCTTTAAACTGTGCTGCTCACAGTTAACACACAGACTCTAAAACCCGACTGCTCACAGAACTTTCCCCATCGATGTATTCCCTCTACAAATCACACATATGTCTACATACATAGATATATATATATATCTATATACATCATACATCAAAATAGATAATATTAGAGTAGATTAGATGGGTAATTCCTCCTGTGAAACATTTCACCAAACACATGATGTGCAAAAATGAAAACCACACTAAGAACTCCTGAAAACCCAAAACAAAACCCTAAATCAATATCTAACCTACACGTAGGAGGGTGAAATCAGTCTATAAGCAACCACCTAGGGTTAGGGTTCACAAAAATGGGGGAAAACCAACGTATGAACACAAAACCCTAACCAAAACCCTAAAACGAAATCTAACAGCAAGGGGTTTTCCTAAAGGGTAATAATCAACAGAAAAACAGCATATAATGAATTAAAAATAGGGTTTTACCTATAGAGATGGTTTCTCCAATGGAAGTTCTTCTTCCCCAAGGTTTCTTGACCCAAGTTCCTTGCTTCCCTTGCTTTGGAGGAGGAAGATGGAATCCTATGGCTTCAATTCCGAATTTGGGGTGAGGGAGGTGGCTTTCTTGATGGAGGCTAGGGTGTCTTCTTTCTACATGAAGAAAAGAGGGTTCCCTTTTATAATAAACCAAGTTAGGGTTTCTAATGTATAGTTTTAGGTTAAAACTTTATGTTAGGTCATGTAGAACCTAATTAACTAAGGTTTAGCCAGTCTAGGGTTTGAGGTCCAAACCTAAAGTTTGAATTCTAGGGCTCTCTAGAACTGGGTTTTCAAATTAGGGTTTAGTCATTAGGGTTTGACCTAATGGGTTCTAGGGCTTGACCTAAAACCAAATATTTTTAACAACATATAATTACTTTATAAAACTCAGCAGATTAATTAAACACATAATTATTCAAAATAGTGAAATTACCCAAATGCCCTTATCTGGAAAAGTGGTAGTGACATCAGCAGTGAATACCCAGCCCTCCTTCTTGGGCTTGGTCTGGGATAGCTTGTCAATAACATCCCCAAATAAGAAACCCAGTTTCTTATACTCCGTCCCGTCTATGTATGTCAGGGGCTCCCTACTGATTATACTCAGTAGCATGCGCCCTCCTTGGGACGATATCAGGGTGCCCCTCTCTTCAGGGTAATTGGCTCCAGAAATGGGGAATGTCACATGCGACAAATCGTCTAGATAATTCGAGTTCAGCATCCCGACAGCAGAGCCTATCACCTCAGCCAAAAGAGGGATCTGCAAGTCCACTACAAAATGCAAGAGAACAAGTCAGTTTCAACACTAGATATTACACTCTTGCAGTTTGCTCCAAAGATTACCAGTCTGTACTTTTACGCCAAGACTGCAAAAACTTGAGCTTTTACGCCGGAACCTATTTCCGAGGCATAAAATTCAAGGTTGGCAGTATACGCCAAAACTTAACAGTTTGTGCTTTTACGCCAGACTGCTAAAATTTGAGTTTTTACGCCGAAATTCTTATCCAGCGTGTAAAACTCAAAGTTTGTAGTATACGCCAAATTTCGACAGCCTGAGCTTTTTACGCCAGACTGCGAAAATATGGTTTTATACTGACACATTAGAAATGTGGGCGTATTAGTTCGCATACACGTATAAAGTGTGCGGAAAGTCCTCTATTCTCCCTCGAAGTCCTTTTACCTATGTCATCCGGAGCATGGCTCGACGGAGGGGCGTCGCGTTCCGATCGAGGCTCGTTCAGTCTAACGGGAGTTGCTCGCGCTTGAGCAGAGGATAGAGAAGAGGAAGAAACCTTCTTTCCCTTAGTAGTGGAAGCTTTTTTATGGGCCATGGCGATTCTAAGTTCTCAAAGAAGAAATGAAGAAGAAGGGTTCTTGAAAAGCTAAGTTTTTTGTGAAGACAGATAAAAGTTTTCTCTCTCAGGACCTTGGGCTATTTATAGAGTTCAGATAACTCTTCGAATTACTAACCAAATTTGATACTTAATATTCAGTTATGATTTGGGGACCACGTCAGCCTATTATTTGAAAGAAGAAGACGGACAGTCAGTGGATCCAGAATTTACGCGCAGAGCAGATCTATGATTTTACGCTCGAGAGGCTACAAACCTACGGTTTTACGCTCAGAGGCTACAAATCTATGATTTCACGCTCAGAAGTTTTTTACGCTCAGAGGCTACAAAATTACGATTCTACGCTCGAAAGCTACAGATGGCCAATTGTAAGGATTTACGCAGAAAATGCTCCTTCTTGGCCACAAAACATTCCAAGTACTAAAAATATACAGAGTTCAGCATTGAAGATGACTCTTCTTCTTGGGTCGATTGGAAGTTCATCCAAAGTCCAGTCAAAATCTTTTCTCAAAAGTTCAAGTATGGCCTATTTTGATGGCCATTTCTCGCCCTATTTTAAGGGATTTTGGGAAATCATTCTTGAAGATGATGGTCTGAACAAGAGTTCTTCACATCAGAGAAGTGACAGTTCAGAAATTCTACGCGACTCCTTGTTCAAAACAGCATGACAGTTCGAATATTCGACTTAAATGCTAAGCAACTTTCTACGCGTCTTCTATTACGCATAAAAAATGGGACGAGATTAGATACTCTTTTTATCAGATTCGGTGTAAAGTTATTTAGACGTACTGAAGCTGCACATATTCAGACTTCCTCACAACAAATATGGCAAATCATCAGATGCGTAAAAGAAGATAATTTTATTAATCATGATTACATATGATGAAAATCCAGTTTACAAAGGTTTTTCATCTTCATGATTACATATGATGGAAATCCTTTTTCTATAAAGGGTTTCTCATTTAAGATCACACCGAGAATCTGTTTTGCCAGGTTATCATATTGGTGGAGATCTTTTTCCATCTTCTTCAGCAGTTAATCAGCTTTCTGCAGCTGATTAACAAGAAAATGATTAATGGAGAGAGGATACACAATTGGGCATGTATCAATTTTGCAAGTCCATCCTCCATACGCCATGGTAGGCATGCCCTAGAATTGTGTTGGGGGTTCAGACCCAACTCAATACTGGAAGACGGGGCCAAGCTGTCTGCCTTCGTCCAGCTCCGTGATGGAAGAAAATACTGCTTGCAAAGCTGTGTGGTCCAATACGACCCTTCCTCTCTCCTGGACGAATCACCATATAAAATTGCTGATTATCTCGAGCAAAGGAAGCTATGATATCCTTCCATGATCCATCGTTGCAGATAACATTTGCTAGAATATGCCTCTTTTTACGGCTCATTATATGTTGGAAGAACATGATCTTCTTCTTCCTCAAGTCGACCCGATAAAGCTCGGCAACCATCTCTGTGTGGGAAAGGAAGTATGGGAAAAACAGGTTAAACTCAATCGACTTTATATAGGCAGAGGAGATCACACCAAATCCCAACAAATTCCTAAATATTTGCCAAGAAATCAGCCTCGTAGAACGAGTAAAACTTGACCGTTTTATGCTTCATTCAAAGTGTTTCAAATTACGAGGAATTTAAAAACTTTAAAGGTGGTCTTGTAGAAGCATGAAAAATATGCTGAGGAATTATACGCGTAAAACCTTCAACATGCATGAAGCAGCGTAAAACAGAGTTCCAGCACTGGGTGGCGTAAGACATGACTTCAGAGCCATTGGCGAACAACAGAGCTTCAACGCTATTCAGAGTAAAATATATCTCCAGAACAACCCGCGTAATATAGTATTTCCAGACTGCTTCGACGTAAAAAGGTTACTACATCGCCACTTTGGCGTAAAACCTACCTGCTTTTAATGCAATGGAAAGTTGTACGAGGAACTCTTCGTGAACCTGACTCCTGACAAAGAGTACTGCACGACTATCAAGAGGACGGCTGTAATGATGATTTTGCACAGAACCCCAGACTGTCATTTAGTGACAAATCCTTGATATAAGATATCGTTTACGCATTCAAGGAATACGCTGCATATTCTACACAGGCAGACATGCCCTTTTACGCTCAGGATGAGACGAAATCAACCGCCACGTCAAAAGCTGCTCTTCATACAGAACTCGAGGCACGTCTCTACAGTTAATGCGCGTGATGGGGGCAGATCTCTGTATTTAGATTTGGTTCTACTTTTAATGACTGGGTGAGCCATAATTAGGGCTAATACTTCTACATCACCATCCATGCACATTACGCCATCAGGACTATTTTCAGTTATAGGAGTACGCCGTATGCTATCTCCTTGAAATACGCTGACTTGGCTATTTTTAACTATAGGAGTACGCCGTATGATATCTCCTCGGAATACGCCAACTCAGGCTATATTTGCAAAGGTGTGTGATAAGACTATTTGGTCCAGAATACGCTCAAGATCTAGATCAAGGAAGGATAATCGACTATCTTTACGCTGGCTACCTATCCATGCAGCATCAGGCTTCTACGCCTACTTGGCTTCTATGCCAACTTGACAGCTATCCGGCTTCTACGCCTACTTGACTTCTATGCCAACTTGACAACTATTCGGCTTCTACGCCTACCTGGCTTCTACGCCAATAAGATAACTATTTGGCTTTTACGCCAACGAGACAGTTATTTGGCTTTTATGCCAACCTTCTCTACGCGAGGGGCAGTTACCTACGTGGCTTGCATGCCGTGATCTTCGACGAGTAGTTATACGCATTACCTCATAATGGGACACGCGTCACACGCCGATTCAGAAATTCATACGTGGGTGGCAGTTATTATAACCGTAACATAAAAGGTGCAACTTTCTCCGCTGTTCGATTTCTACGCCAACTGTGCCTGAACCCTATAAATAGAGACCTCCGGCCACGGAGGTCAAAGGTCAGAAAATTTGAGAAAAAAGGGTCGAAGTGTGGATAATTAAAGTCAAGAGAGCACATATAGAGAGCTTTGGAAATAAGAGTTCAACCCCTCCTGCAGTCTTTGAAGCTTCTTTTTCGTCTTCTACAGCACTTCTTCGTCATCGTGTGGTCCAAGGGACAAAGTGATCGACCGCATATCAGACTCCTATAGCAATATTTCTCCAGAATCAAATTTTTGTACTTAACATCCTTGTATAGGATTAATTGTACTTCTTTTTCTTGTTTGTAAACCAAAGAAAGGGTTTTGTATAAACCCAGTTTTAATTTCTTTCGTTTATTATCAAACATACGGTTTATAAAATTAGGGGTTTTACAATACTAGCCTGTCACGACGATTGGTAAATTACGCCAGCATATGTCTAGCCTACACTTTCCCTACGTACTAAGTTGTCCTCAAATTGTATTTCACTTAGCTGGATAGTTCACCCTTAAGTTTTCACAATATTTACTTTATGGCATAAATTTTTGTATCTTGTTACGTCCCTCTGAGGACCTGGTTCCCTTCCAGGTTGTTTGTGCAGTTGTAGGATATTTGATCTAGTAGAGTGTGGACTTTATTGCAGGTATATTTATATTTCCAGCTATTTCAGCCATGTATTACTTCCTATTTTTGATTCTGCTTTTATAGCCTAGTATTTATAGACCTATGTTGTTCTTTTGGTCTATTCGAACAAATATATTATTGGGCTGTAGACTGATGTTACGTATCATTCTTTCTTGAGATTATTTACCATGGATTGAGATTTAGTTTTAGTTGTTACATGATTAGAAATATATTATTATTTGGAACACTTGACCATGGACAACGTAAGTGCGCTTCGTCGGGTCCATTAAATTGGAAAGCCCTACGGAGTCGTACCATCTTACCAATGCCACGTGTCTGGTTCCACGTGTTTTGGGACTGGGGCATGACATGGTTTTAGTGGTGGCCCATGCAGGTCACAACATATCGTTTCGGTTATGTTACTGTACCGAACGAGCCTGCAACTTAGGATTAATATTAAATAAGATCTCAATCCATAACTGATTTTAAAACTCATGTTGTATTCGATTGTCGCCCTTGGACTTCATTACTGTATTCGTTCATTACCGTCGATATCGTTATTATTGTTTTTCATCTTCCTTATTTCGGGAAAATGGATGCTCGCGTACGGCAATTTTCTCCAGGAGCAGATCCTCGCCAAGACGAAGAAGGCGTATTTGATAAGATGTTTGAGTAGATGGTTAACCATGGTAGAGAAGATTGATAAGTTCTTTCTTGTTACTAGAGCTAGTATAGACTGTTGACATGAGAATTAGACATAAAAGTAGAGACTTAAAACTAGACCCTACCCTTACTTAAGGTAGCCGTGACCTGTCAGTATTTGAAGCTAGTAGTAGAAGCTAGAATGGTTGATTGATTCTAAGACTCTATAATAATTCGAAGAAGACATAGCCAGATGCTAGAAATTAGTTGTAGTCTTATGGTGGTGATATGAGGAATGACATTATGAATTTGACCAGACAGAATGTTAGACTCACATCTAGAAGAAGATCATCAGATACTAATAAAAGTAGGGTATGAAATAGCACTTAGGGTAGCAAACCATAGAGGTTAACCCCTAGTTACCTTGTGACTTACAATATCTGACCTAGAAATTCTTCCACCCTTTAGACAATAGTGATTACGACTAAGCTAAAATAGATAGGTAGATTGCTAGACACAGATTGGTAGACCCAATATTTGGATGAAGAGATAGTTGAGTACTACAGGTAGCTTTCAAATTAGATTAGATGTACTTGACTTATTTGGGTTGTCAGTGACTATTTAGTCTCATGTTTTCATCTTTGATAATTCGATTAGTTAAGCTAGTATCTGGAATAGAACAATTGGATTGAAGGTGAGAGTATCGACAGATGTTATCCTTGAGTTGGATATCGGGAACTACCTATAATGAACGACCAGTTATAAACCAGATGGTACCCATATAGTTTGGATGAAGGATACGCATGGAGTAAACTAGGAGAAACCTCAGGTTTGAGATAAAAATAGTAGAGTTACAACAAGATAAGATTCGTGACAAGTACCTGGCCTTGAGTTTCTTTTAAAATTTAGAGAAGTACCTAAACTGGAGACAAGGACATTGGCTCGAGATGATGACAGACTTTGAGAGTGAGCTACAGTACCATCTGAGAAAAATCCAACGTAGTAGCTGACGCATTGAGCAGGAGACCCATAATATTATTTTGATTACCAGCAACACCAGTTGAGAGATTTAGAGCAGTTAGGTATAGAGGTCATTATTGTCCGGAACAGACGGCCCGTTGTCAAGTTAGCCAGTGCAATCGACATTGGTTGAGAAAGATCAAGGCTGTCTTGCAACAGATGCCAGATTCCAGAGGCTTTGTCAGAGGACAGAGGTCGGGATGCAGACAGGATTACGCATACACGAGGATGGACTTTGAGATGTGAAGATCGTCTCTATTTTTCGAAAGGAGAACTTTATCAGGAGCTGATATCGGAGGCGCACAGTTCAGCATGCTCTATTCATCCAGGAGGCACAAGATGTACAGAGATATTAATACAATACTAGTGATAGCATAGAATGAAGAGAGAGATAGCCGCTTTATGGCAAACTGCCTGGTGTGTCAGCAGGTCAAGACTGAGCATCAGAGGTCTGCTGGTTTACTTTAATCCACTCCCGATACCTGAGTGATAATAGGAAAACATCACTATGGACTTTGTTACGGGCTTTCCGAGGAGTCCCAGTGATCGCAATGCGGTATGGGCGATCGTGGATCGACCTACGAAGTTCGCTCACTCTTTACCTTTCAGAGTTCGACTATATACAGAGATCTTAACAGATATGTATATGAGGGAGATCGTGTGACCGCATGGATGCCCGTAGGTATAGCGTCTGACAGGGATACGAGGTTCATATCTTACCTTTGACAGAGCTTAGAGTTGAAAACAAGATCAACGTACTAGAAAGATATGAAGGTGTGTAGGAGACAAGGATAAGAAAAATATATTGGAGTCACGTAACCCAAGGACAAATTTTTTGATATAGACTAGAGGGATAATAATTATAGTATTGTAATGCTTTTGGAATTTCGAGGATTTAACACAGGTAGAAATTGATGATTAGCCTCATAGTGCTACGAATTTCGAGGAACAAGATACAGGTTTAGGTCACACACCGACTCATTAGTCAATCGATAGACGATTACCACTAGACTCTTAGGTTATATATTGACACGTGAGTATGGGGTGTAAACGAAAGATAGAAGTTTGACAGGAATAACAGCTAAATGTTGTGGATTACACATAAACTGCTTAGAGATAGGGATTTAGACTTTGGAATAATAGGACAAGAGCTTGCTGAACCTAATCCTTAGTAGTAGGTGGTGTCATTAGAACCTATATCCTATTTGTCCTAGCCGATAAATTTTAGGGTTAGTATTCTTATTGGTTACCTTTTGTTCTAGGGTACTTAGCTAGGGTACTTAGAATGACTGAATAGATATTTATTATATAATTTCTATATATTCTTAGTACTATGTAATGAGTAGAGGCTTTTGTTGTATCTCGTTACATATACTTCTCCCCGAAATTGTTTGAGTCAAACTTCTCGACTAGGTAGGACTGACTAGCTAGATTAGACTTGTTGCTGCTAAAGGCAATGGTAAGGAGTTAAGTTACCTGATTCCATTATGGATACTATAGGATGGTGATATTATCCCTATGAAAGAATGCTAAGATATTAACCGTCCTAGTTGTAGAAGAAGGATAAGAGAGTGTTCGAGGTACGAATTGAACAAATATCAGGCTCAAGAGTGTACCCAATATATCAATAGAGCCCAATAGATAGTGCAAAGGCAAACTCCAACGGTCCTAGATATGTCCGTAGCATTGCTAGATAATTTATGGTTTATTATGTGTTATTTTTAATTTCGAGGATGAAATTCTTATAAGTTGGGTAGATTGTAAACTCCCTCGACCAACATTTAGGCCTACTTAGCTTAGATGGAAAGATTAGGGTTAATTTGGTGCCAGTTAGGATTAATATACAGTATTTTATATTTATTGTGCAATATTTATATCACTTAGTGCGCCTTACAGTTGCTTCGATATTCAGAGTACTACACTAGTTATTACCTGCAAACAAATTCCATATACTTTTCCTAGACATGCCAGCCTACTATTCTGATCCTTGTGTAACTCACAAATACTCTATCTTGTGCATCATTTTAGTCGCACAAAAATTGTTACAAATGTCCATGTTTAAATCTACTTAAATCCAACTTTGCATTCCTTGTGTGTTCCAATCGAAATTGGAGACACAATCTTGACCCATTTTGTGCAACCCAATTTATGACAATATTCTATTCTGAGTCCTCTATGTCAATGACACTTGTGTCCCACCTAATTTTAGCCCAGATACTTCCAATTAATTCAAGAACACCATGCACATTATTTTTAATTAATTTAAATCTAATTTCTGTCTTTGTGCAATTTTCTAATTGTTGGGCACTTTTATGCAAAAATGCATTAAGGTGTCCACACCATTGGACAATACATGAAGAAACCCATTTTTCTCCTTCATACGAATTTTTCTATAATTTTTGGAATGTGCAACGCGCAACATCGCCCCCACTTAATTCTAGCCTTATATTTAAATAATGTAAATTATAGCCCTCCAAATATTCCCTTGTCAAGCCTTGGCCCATCCCAAGGAGATGTTGACAAAGCCCGCTTACCTTGGTCAACCCAAACCCAAGTTCCATATATATATATAAATAACTTTTCCTTCCCTTTTTTCCTTTATTTTTCTTCTAAACTAAACCTAAACCTAGCCCTAGCCGACAACCACCCCCCTTTTACTGTTCATCACCCCTGTCCACCGTCGACCGAACCTCTCCTGTCGGCCTGCCTCTTTCCACAGCGCCCCTCCGGAGTCGTCCTCTGCCAATCCGACCGGAGCAGCGAGTCTGCCCGCCCCCTTCTCCTCCGGTCCTCGACCCCGACATCTCACTCCGGCCGCTGCTGCCCTTTCTCCCCACTGCCAACCACAGAGCCACCGCCACCATCATCAACCCCGCCTCGCCATCTCCTCGACCGCCTTCTCCAACCACCGCCAACCACCATCACCACCGCTGATCTCCCTCTCCTCTTCTTCTTCTTCCATGACTTCTTCTTCTTCTTCTTCTTCATCGACCTCCACCACCGCCTGCCACCGCCACGAGCCGCTGCGAGCCACCGCCGTCCTGGCCCCCTTTCCCCCCAGCGGCAGAGCCACCAACGCCACGAGCCGCTGCTGCTGTTGCTGCGCCAACTGCTGTTGTAGCTGCTACCGTTGCCATCTTGGCCGCTGCCATCGCGCCGTCGGCGACCCCCGGAGATCCCCGACGCCAGCGAGCCACCCTCACCCTCGGCCGCCACCGTCGCGACGATTGAGAATGCTACTGCTACTACTGTTCATATTCTTCTTCAAATTTGCGGAACCGAGCCTCGACCAACCCACTTCACGGCGCGACCACGCCTCCGTCCCTTCATCATTTTATGAGCAATCTTTACAGGTATGTTCACTATGTAACCCTCTTTCAATGTCTCTAATTAGAATAATTTAATTTGATTTATATTGTTTGTAAATTAAGATCCAAAATCGAAGAAAAACAGTTTTTAAAATATTAAAATTTCCCGGAACGGAGTGGGTCCCATCAATCCGGACATCCACGTCGTGTACCGATTTTACCGAAAGGTGCGCACTGTCAATACGGACGTGTGGAATTTTATGAAAGTTAATTTGGATGTGCGTGCACACCGGAATCAACGCATATCCGTCGACGACACCCCGTATCGGCCCTGTTCTGGAACTTGTTGTAACTTCGTGTGTGCTCGTCGTTTCGAAATAAAACTTACACCATACTCGTAGCGATACGCTGGTCCTGTGACCCAAGTTTGGTTCGATTCTGAGAACGTTGACAAAATCCCGTATCGTGGGCCTCGCGGCTCCACTTGACGGGCGATTTTGTGATCGGCTCATCGGAATCCAGTTCTGGACATTCCGTTGGGTTCGTATCGTCGTTCTGGACTTGTTGACACTAAGTTTGACGAATTTGGAGAACCTTGCCTCTGGCACATTTTTTGGTGCAAGACGACCACTTGTGGACCCCGTCGTGTTGACCAAAAATTGTATTTTTGCCCCTGTGTCCAAATTGGATGTATATATATGTTTTTTGAGTATCTCACTCATTTCGGGACTGTTAGTGATATTTGTGACAGCATCCGGGGAGATCAGCTCCAGTTTCTATTGTTGTACTGCTACTTCCATGGCTAGTTCGTGTTCGCATCTTCGCCTGGCTTCTAGGAAAGTATACCTTGCCTTGTTGTACTATTTAAATTCAGTTATTTTTAGTTGCATATTTTATTATTTTAATATTATATAACTGTGCGCGTCCGAGAAGACTCGAGTGCAGTCAACGAAGGCGTTGACGTTAGGACTTGTGTCTGACCTAGTGTCTAGTGGACCCACCTAAAGTTGTGAAGTTATCAACATGACTCCTCAGGCCTTGACATATATCATTGTATGTCACAGAGTGAGTTTATGTAGGAACGCATACTTCATACTTGACTGGCCATTGGTATGAGCAGCACGTGTGTCGGTATTTAGCTTAGTTGTATATTTTCTTGGTGACTTGCATTGTGTAGTACGAGATGTCCACGTCGTATTCGTGGCATATACATTGGCATTGGGCGGGGAGGACGACTAGTAGGCCTATGGGACACCCACCTCCTTATTGCAGATACCGCGTTCTTTAGAGTGTTGGACGTTACTTGTGGGTTTGCAGATACCACACTCTAAACAACGTTGGACGTTATACTATTTTAGATATCATGCTACTCGGAGCTGGACGTTATTATATTGTAGAGTGCCCATGTTCTGGGGGCATATGTGGCATATACTAGCCAGTCACGACGATTGGTAAGTTATGCCAGCATATGTCTAGCCTACACTTTCCCTATGCACTAAGTTGTCCTAAAATTGCATTTCACTTAGCTGGATAGTTCACCCTTGAGTTTTTACAGTATTTACTTTATGGCATATATTTTTGTATCTTGTAACGTCCCTCTGAGGACCTGGTTCCCTTCCAGGTTGTTTGTGCAGTTACAGGATATTTGATCTAGTAGAGTGTGGACATTATTGCAGGTATATTTATATTTCCAGCTATTTCAGTCATGTATTACTTCTTATTTTTTATTCTGCTTTTATAGCCTAGTGTTTATAGACCTATATTGTTCTTCTGGTCTATTCAAACGGATGTATTATTGGGCTGCAGACTGATGATGCGTATCGTTCTTTCTAGAGATTATTTACCATGGATTGAGATTTAGCTTTAGTTGTTACATGATTAGAAATAGATTATTATTTGGAACACTTGACCATGGACAGCGTAAGTATGCTTCGTCGGGTCCATTAAATTGGAAATCCCTACGAAGTCGTACCAGCTGGCCATTGCCATGTGTCTGGTCCTACGTATTTTGGGACTGGGGTGTGACACATCACCCCAAGAACATAAAATTTATACTTAGATTGTCTTCTAGGACTTCTCTTTATTTTTTCTTAGTTTGTTAATTAAATCAAGTTCTTTTAGTTCTCCTTTTGATTTAATGGCAAACACGATGGCAACTTTGTCGGGGATGTCATTCTCCTCTGTTGAGAAGTCAGTGGCGCAGTCCGACGCGTCCAAGCTCGGCTCGACACAAAAGATGCTGGTGGTTTGCTTCGACCAACAAGCGTTCGAGGACATGCTCTCAGAAGGAAGTATCAGTCCTTCCCCAAGGCTAGCCAAGCCCAAGGAGACCTGCAGGCAGTGGGTAGCGAAGGCCGCTGCGCCTCGCCCAACTGCAGATGGGGCACTTCCAACCGCTCACCCTGTTGCTGACAGCCAGGAGCACACCCAAGACGTCCACGTCCATGCGGCCTCCCTACCTGACGTGGAAACTACTCAGCGCCCAGACTCTGGTAAAGGAAAACATGAAGACACCAGACGTTCTGGGCTGAAGCAGGTTCCATGTGGCCAAGAAGGAGGCCGCATAAGACTGGCAGAAGGCCTCATGCAGCCTCAGCTCACAATCGTAGGCAGACGTCCCCAAGCGGCATAGACAATAGCAAAAAAAATTTCTTTGATCGTATCTCATGCGGCCCAGACTCTATACGGCCCAACGAGAACGGTGAAGACCTAAACTGCGTACTATGCGCCCGCAGGGGCTAAGTCAAAGAGGTACAGGATAGTGTGAGCTCGCCAAGCTCAAACAATTATCCCGTCAGCCGACTGTCAGAGGGTACCGCTAATCGTTACGCGGGCCCTGATGGAAAATTATATAAGATTGCCCCATGCGTCCAGCCTCTAGCGGCAAATGGACAGGGTCGATCTCAAAAGTCTCCCGCCAACAATCTGAGGCAAGCGCTTGTACGAACCTCGGATCCGAGAGCCAACACAATACCTACACACCCATGCGCTCGGTTTACCCGGGCCCACAAAAAGGGTGCAAAAGTGAAACAACCCTCGCTCTACTTGCGCAACGTGATCAATCACAAGTTCAAAATAAGGGAAACAACTACGACCATAAAATATCCTCTCCAGGGCATCATTGTGCCAAGATTAACATCAACTATTGTTGCAACGGAGTGGCAGCGCCCACAAGCAGGCAATCGACCTTTCAACGACTGCACCAGAAGACACCTGCCCGGCAATAACCTGAAGGTCAGGTACAAGCGCCAGATGGAGAGGAACTGCTATTCGCCTCATGTTACTAGGCTCAGAAGGTTCCCTCCACCAAAGGAGGAAAGAAGTCTAGCACCTCCAGTCTGGCACTCTCGATCAACGCATTGAGAAGAAGACTACTAGGAGGACCGGCAGCAGGACCCATGGAAGGTATTTTTGTCACTACCACATTCTAAAAACAGGAGAATTTTTGACTTTTTATATATTATTAATATTGTTTGTAGTTATTTTAAATAATTGCATGATATGTATATTTATATATATTATATATAGTATTCTCTAATATTTGAGCTAGTAGACTTGACCTAGAAGCCCACTAGATGAACCCTTGACCGAAATATAGGGTTATGAATTTAATTTATATTATTTGGGATTTAATTATAGAGGTTGTAATTATTATTGTGTTACACCCTACCGTTGTTGCAATATTCGGAGCCCAACATTAGCCCATAATTTCTAACAACTTGTTGCATTCTAGACTAGACACGCCAACTTAGGTGCTGGACTTTTCCGTCACTCAAAATCATAATTCCTTGTGCTCTAATTTAATTGCACAACTTCCCGTATCCTAAATCCATTATTTAATTCTGTGTCGTGCACCTGTGTCGTTGCCATCAATTTTGAGATACCAACTCAATCCGTTTAGCTAGACCAATTAAAGGGTCCAAGACTGACACCAGGCCTACACCTTTTATGACCTTTGTGTTACTCCAAATAGAGACCCCATGTGCCCCCATTTAATTAAAGAGCACATGATAATTTATTTTAATTAAATTGGGGATACCAACTTTGACTAATCCCATCTTAACCCCAATTTAATCCAATACCCCATTAATTAAGTCCATACAAAACACACAATACTCCCTCACCCTACAAAACACCAAACACCAATTTTCTCCACCAATTTTTTATCATTTCATGTGTTTGTGCAAATACCCAAATTTAAGGGGCTTAATTGCAGATGTTGCACTAGGTGTCATCACCTCATTGGTTCACACAAAATGAAGAATCCCTCAACTCTTGACCGGTTCAACCACACCCTTTCCATTATGTGAACACAATTCCCTCATGTTGAATCCTAGCCAATCATTCAAAATCAACTCCAATCCTCACCACACACTCCCCATCACCTTTCCCTATTTAATGTCTCTTCACACCCTTCCCAAGAGCAGGCTCTAATCCCAACACCTTGGAAAAACCTTCCCACTTTCTCTCTCCTCCTACCTCACAAATCCACAGCCATTGCAATTCTTCTTCCTTTCTTCTTCTTTTCTTCATCTTCTTCCTCTCCACTCATCTTTCTTCACAAACGAACCGACCAGCCTCCCCTCCGGCCGGCCTAGCATCCCGACCGCTTTACTTTACCTCCCTACTACCACTGTGACCGCCATGACCACCTCCTCCATCCCGGCCATCTCGTCTGGACGCTATCCCGCCGGACTCCGGCCAACTCCATTACGCCACCACCATCACCATTAATACTACCACCTCGAGCTCCTCTACTCCGGCGAGCTACTGAAGCCATCCACCTCGGCCGAGCAGCAACTGCACCGGCCCCTCCCGCTGTAACCACCCGCATTACACCATCACCTCCCTCCCGCTGCAACCACCCGCATCACACCATCACCTTCCTTCCGCTGCAACCACCCGCACCACCACCCTTATCACCTCCACCACCACTCTACACGATCACCACCCTCACCTGAACCACCCCTTCCTGCCAACCGGAGCACCCCGTCCTCGCCATGACCTGAAGACCGGACCCGACCGCCGGAGGAACCCGATGTCCAGACTGTGCTCGCCAACCCGCTGATCGCCGGAACCCGCTGACCGCTCGACTAAACCGAGAGCCCCTTCGCGATGACCTCGACACGGACGTCTCGTCCCGCGTACACAGGTTCGAGTTCCCTCTTGCGTACATGTACACGTATGCGCATACGCGTATTCTCAATTAGTGTGAATGTGTTAGTATATGTATTAATATATGTATAATATATAATTGGTATATATACATATATATATAGTATATTTCTCAAATTAGTATATATATACATATATATATATATATATATATATATATATATATATATATATATATATATATATATATATATATATATATATATATATATATATATATATATATGTATTGTAGATGTATTCCTAAGTATACGTTTAATATGAATATATTTTATATATATATATATATATAGTATAATTCAATTAGTGTATATACATATATTATATATGTAATTAATTGGTATACATATATATTGTATATGTATTTAATTAGTGTGTATATATATATTATGAGTATTAATATTGTATGCTAGTTAATAATATGTATATTTATATATGAACTAGGTGACCCGAGTGTAAATACGGATACCCCGTAGTTGCATTAACTTGGGATCATGTGAAGTGTTAGAAGACTGCCATTATGTACACTGACGTACTGGCGAGACCCGTATCATTTTGACTGTCTGTTTTGCACAGCAATTACAGATGCGACACCCGCACAATTAGACGCGCACTTGACCCTAGTTGACCAGTGTCATGCCTAGCGTAGCTCCTGAGTTCAATGTATTTATGATTGTGTGTTAGTGTAATGTCTGATGCAAATATTGTATTATATGATGTCTATAGGATTGTTGGATTGTTCAGACAAGACTTCGGAGTCAGGTTATTGGTATTGCCAATAACAGGACCCAGGCGAGTACATTATCTGATAATTTTTGTTATTTGATCATTTCTATAATTCAAGTAATTAGAAATTTTACATCTGATTCTTGACACTGTGCTACACGGACTAGTATATAGATTGGATCTATAGTCATGAGATGTTACATTGGTTATCGTATTGACATTGTATATGATATTTATATTAGACATTGATATTAGATATTGTACATGATATATTGGACATCGATCGTGTATCGTGACGTGTCATGGTTGGATCCACAATACTAGTTGGGGGCGAGGAAATTGCTAGTGAGAGATGTGATCAAATCCCTATCGTACAAGTGTAGATATTGTTAGTGTTAGTCATACGCCTCACGTATGATTAGCCAGGCCATGTTGCTATCGTACAAGTTCCCAACCCGATCATATTTCGAAACTACGATTTCAAACACTTAGAATAGTTACAGTTCTCTATTTTAGTTCATATACTACATCACTCATATTTGATATTGTACCTCGTTCTCTTTATTTTATATATGCACTGACTGTACCATATTGCCTATATTGCCTGTCTCTTTATTTTGCCATTGCATTTATTTATTATCTTCTCTCAGTATATAGCATCATCTATTTATTGTTTTATAGTCCTTGTCAATTAACTGGAACTGTTATTTAGAGATGTAATTTGCTTAATCCTGAGTGGAAATATTTTTCCAGACTGCGCCTTAGAGGACTGGTGTCCGACATTTTATGGACCACAGGGAGAGTAGCTGCAGCCTTGGACCTTGTAGAAGGTATTATTTTCGGGAGGTTTAGCCGGGATCAATAGTTATTTAGTTAGTTGTTTTAGCAGATTTTGGTACCGGATTTGTCTCCGGCATATTTAGTTGAGACTTGGATATTATTGTTGAGTTAGATTATTTCTATTTTAGACTTGTATTGCATTTTGATTACTTATTTCATCGATATCTTATCGTGCTGTAGTTATGTGATTGAGTATATTATTCATACTATATTGTGATATCCGTGTCTCCTTATGGAGTTGGATGCTCGTGTTTGATTGGTTAGATAGTATTATGACCTAGACAATGTTCTACTGTCGATGCTGCGGCGTAGGCTGGATGTACCCACATACTCGTGTCCCAAATTTTGGGTACAGGTCGTGACACATTTTTAGTGGTGGCCCATGCAGGTCAGACTTCGCAAGTTGTACGATGTCGTGGTAGTGTGACATCTTAGTTATACTACTGTGTGCCTACGATAGGATATAGGATGTAGTATACTAGGATGAGAGCGAATACTCAATCACAACTAGGAACATTTCCAATCTATTTATCTTGTTATCCTTATTCATCATGAATATTGCTTTATTTAGAATTTTTACTGTCCTCCCTTGATGATATCGCATCTATTGTCTTAATTTATTCTTTTCGGTCTGCCTTCAGGATGCCGCCGAAGACAAGATCTATGAGAGTGGAAGCATCAGCTTCAGAGAGGACTGCCACCTCTCAACCTGATGGACAAATATCTGGAGTTCCTCCTGCATCTCCTGTTCATATAGGAGTATCTGCACTTTTTGGGGGTCCTCCTTCCCTACCTGTTTAGAGGATTGCCCCAGCTGTGACAGAGAACCTTC
Organism: Iris macrosiphon; assembly: GCA_036927795.1. NCBI lineage: Eukaryota > Viridiplantae > Streptophyta > Magnoliopsida > Asparagales > Iridaceae > Iris > Iris macrosiphon. Next base: position 251,824,306 of record JAYESA010000004.1, read on the forward strand.
CATCTCCACCGACTCCGATTCTCGGAGGTGTGCCCACTGACAGAGTACCGATGTTTACTTTGATCCAAGGCATGTTAGAAGCCCAGAGAGTGACAACAGAAGCTCAGCGAGATCAAGCTGAGGCTCAGAGGGTGCAAGCAGAGGCGCACCAGGCACAGACAGAGCTGATGAGAGAGAGCATGGAGAATGCTTATCAGGTGGCTCTCCAGGCTGTGGAGAGAGTAGCACAACACCAGCAGTTTTCTGGCCAGCAGCAACAGCAGAGATCAGGCACTATAGTGGACTTCAAGAGGATGATGCCTCGAGAGTTCAAGAGTATCGAAGAGATACTCTACACTGACGACTGGCTAGAGGATATAGGGGGTAGCCTGCGATTGGCCCAGATTCCGGAGAACTTACAGATAGAGGCGGCCGGCAGTCAGATGTTCGATATCGTACTCACGTGGTATCGTACAGAACCAAGACTTACTGCATAAGAACTTACTTGGGAGACCTTCAAGGAGCTTTTCAAGGAGAAGTTCTTTTTCGACGTGGCCTTGGGAACTTTAGAAAGTCAGTTTCGTGACTTGGTCCAAGGAAACATATCGGTCGACGAGTATGCCACAGAATTCTGTCGATTGAGCCATTTTGCATCGTCTATGATTTGGGACCCAGGAGATCGAGCCCAGAAGTTTAGAAAGGACTGACGAGAGAGATTAGGTCACGCACTTCTGGTCGTCGTACCACTACCTTTGAGGATATCTTGATGGATGCCCAGATTGTAGAAGAGGATCTGGATCTCAGGCCTAAGAGGAGTCACAATATTTCTGGAGATACGAATGGTAGCACAGGACCGGCCAAGCGTCCCCATATTCAACAACAGCCGAGAATGTTTCAGTATCAACAACAGTGCCAGGCACCGGTTCGTGTTCAGCAGGATCAGCAGCAGCCTCCGAGAGATACACAGCAGACTTGTCATTTATGTAAGAAGCCAGGTCACCTTTGGGAGAGTTGTAGAACGAGGCTAGGACTTTGTTTGCACTGTGGCACTGCGGGACATCGAGTGAGGGATTGTCTTCTAGCTCCTTACTTTCTCGACCAGCGAGCAGCCCCAAATCATAGAGATCCAGTTAGGCCATCTGTGGAACCGCAGATTGCTCAGCACCCATAAAGGGAGCCACCCCAGCAGGGCGGGGTATTTGCGATGACGGTCGAGGAGACCGATACTACAGGTGATGTGTTAGCAGGTTCTTTTCTTTCCTTTCCTTCTTTTCCTTTTCGCCTATTTGATTGATTGATTGATTCCTTAGTACCGTAGTTTGTGTCAATGATTTTCTTGTTAGAATGTAGTTAGTAATACACCCTGACAGAGACTGCAATACCATGACAAAAGACACCATCACCATGTATATTTTCCTTTGATTGCATATTGAATGACTGTAGGTAGAATTTTCTTAAACCTTGATTATTGGGGGTTTGACCGTAGTAGAGATTAATGAAGAGGTTATGACTTGACAAAGAGAGACAATGTGCCTTAAAATTCGAGGATAAACATTGATTTAAATAAAGAGTTGAGAATCCAATACGGCAGAATTGACGATTTTTGTTAAATCAGTAATTTTTATGAAGATTATGATATAATTTAATTTGTCATTAAATTTTGAGGAATTTAGAAGAATATCAGTATATTTGTTTGGCTAGAAGATATAAATATAAGCTTATATTTTGAATGTTGTATTTGAAGATTTCGAGAGTCTTATATTATTTGATTATTGTGTGGGAAAAGAATAGAAGAGTAAGATCGCTAATGGATTAGAGTTTGAAATCAAATTTTTGGGATGGGATTTTAGATTTTATATATATGCTTTGATTGGATTTAAATTAGAGGATTGTATATCAAATTTTTGAGTATTTAGTTATTAACTTAAAATTTTGAAGGAGATTATAATAAAAATAGAATTTGATTTTTATTTCAAGGATTTTCAGGAATATGATAATTACAGAATTTTGAAAAGTTGTGAAATAACAATATGGGTTACTTTATGATTATATAGGTTGATGAATTTAAATTTTGATAGAAAATAATATAAAGAATAAATACAACTGTTGAGGATCTTAAATTTCGAGGACAAAATTCTTTTAAGGAGGGTAGACTTGTCACTACCAAATTCTAAAAATAGGGGTATTTTTGACTTTTTATATATTATTAATATTGTGTGTAGTTATTTTAAATAATTGCATGATATATGTATATATATATATATATTATATATAGTGTTCTCTAATGTTTGAGCTAGTAGACTTGACCTAGAAGCCCACTAGATGAACCCCTGACCGAAATATAGGATTATGAATTTAATTTGTATTATTAGGGATTTAATTATGGAGGTTGTAATTATTATTGTGATTTTATTATTGTGTTACACCCTACCGTTGTTGCAATATTCGCCCAACATTAGCCCATAATTTCCAACAAGTTGTTGCATTCTAGACTTGACACGCCAACTTAGGCGCTGGACTTTTCCGTCACTAAAAATCATAATTTCTTGTGCTCTAATTTAATTGCACAACTTTCCGTATTCGAAATCCATTATTTAATCCTGTATCGTGCACCTGTGTCGTTGCCATCAATTTTGAGACACCAACTCAACCCGTTTAGCTGGACCAATTAAAGGGTCCAAGACTGACACCAGACCTACACCTTTCATGACCTTTGTGTCACTCAATATTGAGACCCCATATGCCCCCATTTAATTAAAGAGCACATGACAATTTATTTTAATTAAATTGGGGATACCAACTTTGACTAATCCTATTTTAACCCCAATTTAATCCAATACCCCATTAATTAAGTCTATACAAAACACACAACACTCCCTCACCCTACAAAATACCAAACATCAATTTCCCCCACCAATTTTTCATTATTTTATGTGTTTGTGCAAATACCTAAATTTAAGGGGCTTAATTGCAAATATTGCACTATGTGTCATCACCTCATTGGTTAACACCAAATGAAGAAGCCCTCAACTCTTGACCGGTTCAACCACACCCTCTCCATTTTGTGAACATAATTCCCTCATGTTGAATCCTAGCCAATCATTCAAAATCAACTCTAATCCTCACCACACACTCCCCATCACCCTTCCCTATTTAATGTCTCCTCACACCCTTCACAAGAGCAGGCCCTAAACCCAACACCTTAGAAAAACCTTCCCACTTTCTCTCTCCTCCCACCTCACAAATCCACAGCCATTGCAATTCTTCTTCCTTTCTTCTTCTTCTTCTCCTCTTCTTTATCTTCTTCCTCTCCACTCCTCTTTCTTCACCAACGAACTGACCGGCCTCCCCTCCGGCCGGCCTAGCATCCCGACCGCTTTACTTCACCTCCAGCCAGCGCCCCACTACCACCGTGACCGCCACGACCACCTCCTCCATCCCGGCCATCTCGTCTGGACGCCATCCCGCCGGACTTCGGCCAACTCCATTACGCCACCACTATCACCATTAATACTACCACCTCGAGCTCCTCTACTTCGGCGAGCTACTGCAGCCGTCCACCTCGGCCGAGCAGCAACTGCACCGGCCCCTCCCGCTGCAACCACCCGCATCACACCATCACCTCCCTCCCGCTGCAACCACCCGCACCACCACCCTTATCACCTCCACCACCACTCTACACCATCACCACCATCACCTGAACCACCCCTTCCTGCCAACCGGAGCACCCCATCCTAGCCACGACCTGAAGACCGGAGCCGACCGCCGGAGGAAACCGCTGTCCAGACTATGCTCGCCAACCCGCTGATCGTCGGAACCCCCTGACCGCTCGACTGAAACGAGAACCCCTTGGCGATGACCTCGACACGGACGTCTCGTCCCGCGTACACAGGTTCGAGTTCCCTCTTGCGTACATGTACACGTATGCGCATACGCGTATTCTCAATTAGTGTGTATGTGTTAGTATATGTATTAATATATATATAATATATAATTGGTATATATACATATATATATATATAGTATATTTCTCAAATTAGTATATATATACATATGTATATGTATTGTAGATGTATTCCCTGGTATACGTTTAATATGAATATATTTGATTGGTATGTATATACATATATATATATATATATATATATATATATATATATATATATATATATATATATATATATATATATATATATATATATATATATAGTATAATTCAATTAGTGTATATACATATATTATATATGTAATTAATTGGTATACATATATATTGTATATATATTTAATTAGTGTATATATATTATGAGTATTAATATTATATGCTAGTTAAAATTATGTATATTTATATATGAACTAGGTGACCCGAGTGTAAATACGGATACCCCGTAGTTGCATTGACCTGGGACCATGTGAAGTGTTAGAAGACTGCCATTATGTACACTGACGTACTGACGAGACCCGTATTATTTTGACTGTCTGTTTTGCACAGCAATTACAGACGTGACACCCGCGTAATTAGACGCGCACTTGACCCTAGTTGACCAGTGTCATACCTAGCGTAGCCCCTGAGTTTAATGTATTTATGATTGTGTGTTAGTGTAATGTCTGATGCAAATATTGTATTATATGATGTCTATAGGATTGTTGGATTATTCAGACAAGACTTCAGAGTCAGGTTATTGGTATTGCCAGCAGCAGGACCCAGGCGAGTACATTCTCTGATAATTTCCGTTATTTGATAATTTCTATAATTCAAATAATTAGAAATGTTACATCTGATTCTTGACAATGTGCTACATGGACTAGTATATAGATTGGATCTACAGTCATGAGATGTTACATTGGTTATCGTATTGACATTGTACACGATATTGTTATTAGACATTATACATGATATATTGGACATTGATCGTGTATCGTGATGTGTCATGGTTGGATCCACAGTACTAGTTGGGGGCGGGGAAATTGCTAGTGAGAAATGTGATCAAATCCCTATCGTACAAGTGTAGATATTATTAGTGTTAATCATACGCCTCACGTATGATTAGCCAGGCCATGTAGCTATCGTACAAGTTCCCAAGCCGATCACATTTTAAAACTACGTTTTTAAACACTTAGAATAGTTACAGTTCTCTATTTTAGTTCATATACTACATCATCCATATATGATATTGTACCTCGTTCTCTTTATTTCATATATGCACTGACTGTACCATATTGCCTATATTGCCTATCTCTTTATTTTGCCATTGTATTTATTTATTGTCTTCTCTCAGTATATAGCATCATCTATTTATTGTTTTATAGTCCTTGTCAATTAACTGTGTAAACCCCCTCGACCAATTTAGGGTTTAATTTGAATTAAACCAAGAGACTAAGATTTATTTAAATTTAATTAGAATTTATGTGCGACAATTATATGTACCCCTCTGACCATTGTGCAACCTTAGATACTCGTCCTTTCGTCACCTCCGAGCTACACGATATTCGAGTAAAAAGAACGTCAAGCGCACTGCATTTAACCTATTTAAATTGAGGCTAATTTTACCTCAAGCAGAACTTAACCAAGCCCACATACACTCTTTCTTTGGACCAGCCCCACCCCAACAAAGTCGGACAGGCCAGTCCCTATGCCAGCCCATCAATTCTCTATATAAATATGCATGCTCCTTATATTATACCCTAACTCATTATTCATCACCCCCCTTCAAACCCTAGCCGATCTCCCCCATATTCAAACCCTAGCCGATCACCCCCTCCGACTTCACAACCACCCAACCACCGCCTAAAGCCGCCACCACTACTGCTCGAACGTCGTCGACACCGCAGCACTGCCCTCAAGTCACCGGACCACCACTGGTCCCGTCTTTAAAACCTGACGCCCATTCAAAACTTGACTGCCCCGATTCCCAGCGACCCCCTCCGACACCCACGATCACCCCCTGCCAGGCGGAGCATCATCTTTCCTCCGGCCCTGCACTCGCCGCTGTTCAGAGTTGCTGCTGCTACTGCAGCTACACAGTTGTCGATCCAGCCATTGCCGTCGCTGCCTTGCCCGCCGGCCACAGCCGGAGCTTCGCTACTTGATGGAGGATGACCAGCCAGTGAGGCAATCCTCGTCTAGCCTGCTAGGTATTCACCCTGTACCCTTCCCTTTAGTATCATTTTCTTATATGATCATCGTATCGTCGTGTCGAAAGATTTTAGTCTTGGACACAAATTTATTAACCATAAACTATATATAAAATGGCAGGATGGTTAACAAACTTAGAATTATTCAGTAACCAGTAATTACCTTAATCACGAGACCTGTTATCGAGGACCAGTATTTCATATGTACATATGGACATAAACCAAGTATAATGAACATAGAAACTAAGGACATGTGTTCGCACAGAACAGAAATCGTGGTCAACCCGTAACTCGATAAATTATTGTCTCAAGGTACATGTTAACCAAGGACAGAACACGTGTAAACCCTAGCTACGTGCACACGTGATGCTGTATTCGAGCAGCAGTGAACTTGCGACAGTATTCAAGTATAGCGTCATATAGCGTCATAGTCGTATGTAGTTAATGCTTAGTGTCTGATGTCAGTATTTGTTATGTTATATTGTATGTCTAGGGTCTTTGGATCAGCCAGGAGACGCTACAGGAGCAGGCTATTGGCATTCACATCTTGAGGACTCAGGCAAGATACCTTGCCATATTTACTGTCTAATTTAAATTATGCATAAGTTGTATTGTATTCTTGTTGCTTTCTTTTTATACAACTGTGAGCATCCGAGATTGACTCGGGTGCTGTCGACGGATACGTCGATGATTAGTATACTTGACCTAGTTCGTAGTGACTCACCCCATTGGAGGATACTCTGATATCTTCCGAGACCTGACACTTCTACACGTTCTTGGTGACAATTTTATGTTGGGATACGGGTTCGCGTGTTCGACTAGCTATCGGTGCGTGTGACATGCATCACGGTTAGTAAGTAATTCAGGATTATTTTAGTGTAGAGACTTGTCATTTAGATACGGAGTATGCACGTCGAGTATTCGACTTGGATATATACATTGGGCGGGGAGGACGACTAGTAGGCATATGGGATACCCCACTCCTTTACACTGACACCGCACTCGACGGAGTGATACGGACGTATATATATATTACTGATACCATGTTATGTAGAGTATTGGACGTTACTTGGTGATATTACAGATACCACACTCTATAGAACATTGGACGTTATTGTATTCCTGCGCCCATGTTATAGGGGGCATGTGTGGCATATACTAGCCGGTTGCCACGACTGTGAATTACGTCAGCATATGTCTAGCCTATACCTTTCCATATACTCACAGTTGTCCTCACATTGCATTCTCTTAGATGGTTAGCACACCCTTTATTGTATTTATTTTATTCAGTATTTATATATGGCATGCTTCTATGTATCTTGTTATGTCCCTATGAGGACCTGGTACCTTTCCAGATTTGGACGAGGCATATTATCCCACAGTGTACGGCCCAGGACAGGAGACGAGGTTTGCTACCGCAGAGGAGTTAGAGGTGCTACCGTCAGAGTTTCCGTGATCACTTGGTAGGCCTTCTGCCTAAGATTGGGAGAATCATTATCTAGTTAGCCGATGCCCTAGTTATTACTCTTTTATCTATCATTTCAGTACTTTTATTCCATCATAGTAGTGGGTTTGTTCCCACCAGACATTCTTGGTTGTACTATGATATTTTGAGACTGGCGTTTATCTTCCAGCAGTTATTTATTAGTACATTCTTGCAGTTTATATTGTGGATGAGATTAGTTACCTGTTAATCATTGTTATGGGATATGTTAGTATTTTAGGACAGCGTAGCACTCTTCGTTAGGATCAATTAAATTGGGATATCCTCGAAGACGTGACAGCTGGCTATTGCCACATGGCCTGGTCCCGTATACTTTTTGGACTGGGGCGTGACATGGTTTTAGTGGTGGCCTATACAGGTCGACTTTATCACCATTGTGGCAAAAAGTGACACGTCATTAAAGATTGTCGGAAGAAGTTAGGATTGTGCATGATATGTGGAGCAAGTCAGCACCTTGTTAGAGATTGCCCGCAGCGCAGAGAGGTAGCACTGCAGACAGGACAGAGGCCAGCAGCACCAGACCCGAGGATACTACCCCTACCAGGAGGCCAGCGCCCACCAACACCCTGAGGATTTTAGAGGGGACCACCCTTGGCCCCATAGGAGGTAAAGTTCGACCGGACCCAACAGTAGACAGGAGGACAGAGGCACGGACAGGCCTTTGCATTAGCAGCTACAGAAGAGGAAACAGAAGGGGAAGCTATCACAGGTACCATTTTAGTCGCTTTATTACCTGCAACTGCTTTGTTTGATTCTGGTGCTACGCTATTATTTATATCTAGTAGATTTGTAGCAATGCATAGAGTAGCGACTTCCCCCTTACCTAAGAGTTGGAAGATTCTTACCGGAGGAGGTATCTTGCCGGTTACCAGCACTATCAGAACGTGCTCGGTAGTTGTATGTGGTAGAGAGATGAGAGCACGATTCTTGGTATTTCCTATGCCGTACTTTGATGTTGTGCTAGGCATGGACTGGTTAAGCCAGTATAACGCCGTACTGAATTATCAGAAGGGTAGCGTCACTTTTAGACCGCCAGATCAGCCGAAGTTCGAGTACATGCGAGGGACCGTCGAGCAAGGAATAGGACAGATAGCTGGAACTTGCATGGCTATAGAAATGGTACCCCCACCCATAGTTGCTGAATTCGAGGATGTTTTCCAGAAAGAATTGCCAGGCTTACCGCCAGATAGGGACGTGGAGTTCACCATTGAGCTAGTACCCGGAGCAGCGCATGTATCTTCTAATATATACCGATTGGCGAAGAAGGAGTTAGATGAGCTGAAGCTACAATTAGAGGAGTTGCAGAGCAAGGGATTTATCCGTCCTAGTGCATCCCCATGGGGAGCACCAGTGTTGTTTGTACCTAAGAAGGATGGAACAGTACGTATGTGCATTGATTACAGAGTCCTTAATGCTTTGACTATCAAGAACAAGTACCCCCTGCCGCGGATTGATGATTTATTCGACCAGTTGACAGGGGCAGTGGTGTTCACAAAGATTGACTTGAGATCGGGTTATCATCAAGTGAAGGTGCGAAGAGAAGACATTCAAAAGATAATATTCAGGACTCGTTATGGTCACTACGAGTTCTTAGTGATGTCTTTTGGACTGACGAATGCGCTAGCTATATTTATGAACTTGATGAACAGAGTATTCCACCAATACTTAGACCAGTTCGTGGTAGTCTTCATCGACGACATCTTAGTGTATTCGAAGAGCCACGAGGAGCACGAAGAGCACTTGAGACTAGTGTTAGAGACGCTGAGGAGAGAGAGACTTTATGCCAAGCTGAGAAAGTATGAGTTTCTCCTAGATCGTGTCGCTTTTCTTGGATACGTCATTTCAGGAGATGGTATTTCAGTAGACCCGGGGAAGATTTCATCAGTAGAGACATGGCCAACCCCTACCAATGTCTCGGAAGTGGGAATTTTCCTAGGACTTGCCGAATATTACCGGAGGTTCGTGGAAAACTTCGCAAAGATTATAGAGTGAATGACCCGCTTGACCCGTAAGGAGCAGGAGTTCACCTGGACAGAGGAGTGTCAGAAGGCATTCGATGAGTGGAAGAAGCGTTTGACTACGACATCTATCTTGACCATACCTTCTGGACCCAGAGGATTCGTGATCTATAGCGATGCATCCGGGAAAAGATTAGGATGTGTCTTGATGCAGCATGGAAAGGTTGTAGCCTATGCTTCTAGACAATTGAGGACCCACGAGAAAAACTATCCCACCCACGACTTGGAGCTTGTAGCAGTGATCTTTGCTTTGAAGCTTTGGAGGCACTACCTATATGGAGAAAGAGTAGAGATATTCACTGATCACAAAAGCCTAAAGTACGTCTACACCCAGAAGGACCTTAATCAGAGGTAGAGACGTTGGCTCGAGGTGATGACAGACTTCGAGATCGAGCTACATTACCATCCTGGAAAAGCCAATGTAGTAATTGACGCATTGAGCAGAAGACCCATGGCATTCTTCTTGACTACCCAACAATATCTGTTGAGAGATCTAGAACAGATGGGTATAGAAATTGTTATGCCCGGAGTGGACGGACAGTTGTCGAGTTTTCAGTTGCAGTCGACATTAGTGGAGAGGATCAAGGCTGCTTTGTCAACAGACGCCAGATTTCAGAGGCTTAGACAGAGGACAGAGGCTGGAATACAGACATGACTGCGTATACATGAAGATGGAACTTTGAGATGTGGAGATCGTCTCTATGTTCCAAACGGAGAACTTCGTCAGGAGTTGATAACAAAAGCATATAGTTCAACCTACTCCATTCATCCAGGAGGCACGAAGATGTATAGAGACCTGAGACAGTACTACTGGTAACATGGAATGAAGAGAGAGATAGCACGCTTTGTGGCCAAGTGCCTGGTGTGTCAGCAAGTCAAGGCTGAGCACCAGAGATCTGCAGGATTGCTTCAACCACTACCTATACCGGAGTAGAAATAGGAGCACATCACTATGGACTTTGTTACAAGTTTTCCGAGGAGTCCTATGTAGCGCCCCGTTCTCCCGGTGCGGAGATCGCGGCTAACACAAGACGGTATCGTTCGATCGGGATAGATTGAATTAAGAACTCGTCCTCGTTATGGATTTGTTTCTTCGGAATCGATTCCCATATTCAGTGGACCGCGCCCCAAGGATCGGCTTAGCGACAGAGTCAGGAGGGACCTCTCCGCTGCTATCTTTTATTGCCTCAATTTTCGATGTCGCTTGTTGCTTTCGTGCTTTGAGTTGGTTTTGGGATTTGCTTGTTTTCCTTGAACGGTTTTGATAGTTTTCATTATTTTCGTTCATTGAACTGCACTTCAATTCCGAGATTGGAAAGAGTAGAAGGAGTATTGATCGAGCTGTTCGTGATGCAGGTGAACGAGCAGTAGGCGGCTTGCGAGCGGAGTCTTGAAGTGCCTCTTTCCTTCTCCTTTCCTTCCAACCAAGTGAGTGGCTACCAACCCGATTAGCTAGCCCTGCTTCCAAGCTTCACATCCTAAAATCTGCACTCTTCTTTGCCCCGATCAAACGATACCAAATAATAATAAAAGAAACCAAGATAAAAGAGAATAGACTTGGTTTATTATGCTTGTCATTAACTTCATGAACGGATACTGAACTGCATGCTTGTTCATTTGGGAATAAATCATAAACAATTGCTTATCTTGTACTCTTGTTGCCTCAACTACAAACTTGTTACTTGTATATTGTTCGATCATGGACAACTTGTACACAGGGTAACGGTCTTACGGACGATGCTGGGGCACTGGCATCGATCCGGTCCGGGCGAGACCTATTGTTTAGTCTCTTGTTCTTGGCGGAATGTCTTGCAACGCCCCTTGTACTTTTGTTGCACACCATTCTCGTCAAAGACTATCGTCCATTATGGCAACCAAGCCAGTGATCATCTTGTATATTTAAACCTGTTGCAAACTAACTTGTATCTTCGTGGCAGGGAAGTCAAGGTAAGTATTGTGCAGGTAATTCAGACGGGCAGGTAAAATCCACCGAACGGTGGCACATTCATTTCAGTAAATTCTATATGCTGCTTACTTGTAAATGAACTAAGGCAAGATAGAAACCCACAAATATGCATGCTTCATTAAAATAACGTGTTGATTGGTATAGTCAGGCTAGCTCGCCTTCACCAGTATGTTTTGACATGCTGACCCTCGTTGAAACAGGTTCTCCGCACTAAGGCAAACCGAGCGAGGAGCCGAAGTCGTCTTCCCGATCCAGTCCAGCTGTTGGCGCATCTTCACTGCGCCCCTTGAAGCATTTTGGAGTCAGGAGCTTGCAACTCTTCATACACAAATGCAGCTCCGTGGCAAAGCCGTCCTCCAGCCTGGAGGTCTTTATCATTTTGAGTTTATAAAGGGATATAATGTACAGGACTGCTATCTCATTTTGAGTCAACTCTTTTGTAAGCTGTTCGGCATATTAGCTGACTCGTTCAGGAGTTTGTAATAGATGTTCATTATCAATAAAGAGAACTTTTCCATGTTTTAAATCTGTGTTTCAATTTATCTGCGTACTCTGAATATGTGCTTGCTATGGAAAATACTTTAGCCTTGTGCGGGCGCAACCCCAGGCCCGCACGACATCACGATTCGGGGGACGCCCCAACGATTCTACGGAATTGGGTCGTGACATAGTGGTATCAGAGCACAGATTCAAGTTCCTTAGACTTCGTGCTGGAAAAGTTCCTTTAACGATCAATTCCTATACGAACTCTTGAACTCGCTAGGCCAAAATGAGATACGTTCATGCAATAAGTCCATAATACATTATGATTCTAATGTAATTTACCTTCTTTTGAAGGAATGACTCCAGCGCAATCTGTAGCGCAAACACAGGACGAAATGCAAGGCCAAGGAAGTAGTTCGGGCACTTCGGAAAGTTTAGAGAGCCAGCGAGCCATGCCAAGCATCGATCCCGTCCAACGAATGTTGCAGATATTGGAGGCAAACCAACAAAGGGACGAGGCTCGCTATGAACGGGCCGAGAAGCGGGCGGAAGAGAGTCAGCTCAAGTTTCAAGACAATATAGAAGCACGATTCTCAGTCCAACAGAAGCAGGTGGATGCCCTGCAACAGATCGTTCAGACTTTGGCTTCCAACCATTCTACGGCAAGAGCGCCGACTCCGGTGGAACAGCCCGTGCTTAAAGTAGAGATGCCGCATATTCCAAGGGCGAGGGACGTGACTGCCTTCGACTTTGGCCACTTCAAGAAAGTCTGCAACACCCCATTCAACGGGACTGAGGACCCAGTCGTAGCTCTAGATTGGTTGGCCGAACTTGAAGATCACTTCGCTCTGCTAGAGGTCCCCAAAGAGAAGCGCGTCACCTGCGTGCAACTACAGCTCTGCCTCTACGCGCACGATTGGTGGGACGTGCATCGACGATCTCTCCAATTTGATCACGGAGAGGAGGCGATCTCGTGGACGACTTTTTGTGCCGCGTTCGAAGATGATTTTGTACCCCCTTCAGTACAACGTCAAATCGAAAACGAGTTTGTGCAGCTGCGGCAAGGCAGCATGACAATTAAGGAGTACTCCGCCGAATTCAACCGACTCTCCAAATTTGCTAGGGCCTATTTACCTGATGTAGCAAGTCGAGCTAGAAGGTTTGAAGGTGGACTATGCCCTGTCATCCATTCGCACGTAGCCGTTCATCAGTATCGTACAATGCGTGAAGTCATGAATCACGCCCTATTGCTTGAACTATACTATCCTCACGTTCCTGCCGGCGCTGTGCATACCTACAATCACAAACGCCAAAGAAACGAGAGAGGAAACAACGCTACAAAGCGTCACAATAATGGAAGAAAGCAGAAAGCAAACCAGCCTTGTAGTTTCTGTAAAAAGCCGGGGCATGCAATTGACAAATGTCGCCTGAAACTTGGGTTATGCCTAGCCTGTGGCGGATCAGATCATTCTGTTCGTGATTGTTCCTTGAGTCATGATCGCCATCCCCAACGAAACGCTCCCTAACGGTAGGTTCTATCCTAAGTTTCGGGACGAAACTTCCAATTAGTTGGGTAGGATGTAGCGCCCCGTTCTCCCGGTGTGGAGTTCGCGGCTAAGAAACAAAGACGATATCATTCGATCGAGATAGATTGAATTAAGAACTCGTCCTCATTATGGATTTGTTTCTTCGGAATCGATTCCCATATTCAGTGGACCATGCCCTAAGGATTGGCTTAGCGGCAGAGTCAGGAGGGACCTCTCCGCTGCTATCTTTTATTGCTTCATTTTTTGATGTTGCTTGTTGCTTTCGTGCTTTGAGTTAGTTTTGGGATTTGCTTGTTTTTCTTGAACGGTTTCGATGGTTTTTATTATTTTTGTTCATTGAACTGCACTTCAATTCCGAGATTGGAAAGAGTGGAAGGAGTATTGATCGAGCTGTTCGTGATGCAGGTGAACGAGCAGTAGTCGGCTTGCGAGTGGAGTCGTGAAGCGCCTCTTTCCTTCTCTTTTTCTTCCAACCAAGTGAGTGGCTACTAACCCGATTAGCTAGCCCTGCTTCCAAGCTTCACATCCTAAAATCTGCACTCTTCTTTGCCCCGATCAAATGATACCAAATAATAATAAAAGAAACCAAGATAAAAGAGAATAGACTTGGTTCATTATGCTTGTCATTAACTTCATGAACGGATACTGAACTGCATGCTTGTTCGTTTGGGAATAAATCATAAATAATTGCTTATCTTGTACTCTTGTTGCCTCAACTACAAACTTGTTACTTGTATATTGTTCGATCATGGACAACTTGTGCACAGGGTAACGGTCTTGCGGACGATGCTGGGGCACTGGCATCGATCCGGTCCGGGCGAGACCTATTGTTTAGTCTCTTGTTCTTGGCGGAATGGCTTGCAACACCCCTTGTACTTTCGTTGTACACCATTCTCGTCAAAGACTATCGTCTATTATGGTAACCAAGCCAGTGATCATCTTGTATATTTAAACCTGTTGCAAACTAACTTGTGTCTTCATGGCAGGGAAGGCAAGGTAAGTATTGTGCAGGTAATTTAGACGGGCAGGTAAAATCCACCGAACGGTGGCACGTTCATTTCAGTAAATTCTATATGCTGCTTACTTGTAAATAAACTAAGGCAAGATAGAAACCCATAAATATGCATGCTTTATTAAAATAACGTGTTGATTGGTATAGTTAGGCTAGCTCGCCTTCACCTGTATGTTTCGACATGCTGACCCTCGTTGAAACAGGTTCTCCACACTAAGGCGAACCGAGCGAGGAGCCGAAGTCGTCTTCCTGATCTAGTCCAGCTGTTGGCGCATCTTTACGGCGCCCCTTGAAGCATTTTGGAGTCAGGAGCTTGCAACTCTTCATACACAAATGCAGCTCCGTGGAAAAGCCGTCCTCCAGCCTGGAGGTCTTTATCATTTTGAGTTTATAAAGGGATGTAATGTATAGGACTGCTATCTCATTTTGAGTCAACTCTTTTGTAAGCCGTTCGGCATATTAGCTGACTCGTTCAGGAGTTTGTAATAGATGTTCATTATCAATAAAGAGAACTTTTCCATGTTTCAAATCTGTGTTTCAATTTATCTGCGTACTCTGAATATGTGCTTGCTATGCAAAATACTTTAGCCTTGTGCGGGCGCAACCCCAGGCCCGTACGATATCACGATTCGGGGGACGCCCCAACGATTCTACGGAATTGGGTCGTGACATCCTAGTGGTGATAATGCAGTATGGGTAATCGTGGATAGACTCACCAAGTCCGCATACTTTTTACCTTTCAGAGTTGGGCAATCTATATAGGTCTTAGCAGACATGTACATGAGAGATATTGTACGACTGCACGGAGTGCCAGTTAGTATCGTTTCTGACAGGGATACGAGGTTTACGTCTTACTTTTGGCGGAGTATGCAAGAGAGTCTCGGTACTCGCCTGAAGTTTAGCACAGCATATCACCCACAAACAGATGGCCAGTCGGAGCACACCATCCAGACATTGGAAGACATGTTAAGAGCGTGCATGCTTGACTTCGGAGGATCGTGGGAGGACCATTTGCATTTGTTCGAGTTTTCCTACAACAACAGCTATCAAGCGAGCATCCAGATGGCTCCCTATGAAGCATTGTATGGAAGAAAATGTCGTTCCCCAGTATATTGGAGTGATATAGGTGAGAGATAGATCCTTGGGCCAGAGTTGGTTGTTCGTACAGTGGAGAAGGTAAAGAAAATCCAAGGACACCTACGAGCAGCACAGGACAGGCAGAAGCATTGGGCGAATGCACATCGAGGACCCTTAGATTTCCAGGTTGGAGAACACGTATTTCTAAGATCTTACCTACTCGAGGGACTATCAGATTTGGAGGCAGAGGAAAGCTGAGTCCGAGGTACATCGGACCATTTGATGTGTTAGAACGCGTCAGAGAGGTTGCTTACAGATTAGCCTTGCCGCAGACTTTGGAAGGAGTCATGATGTCTTCCATATATCTTAGCTGAGGAGGTACATATCAGATCCGAGTCATGTACTTGACCATTCCGAGATCACAGTCGGCCCGAGTTTATCCTACCAAGAGGAGCCTGTTGAGATCCTGGACAGGAGCGAGAAGGTACTGCAAGGTCAGACTATTCCCTTAGTTCGCGTCGCGTGGAGATATCATGCACCAGGCGAGTCAACTTGGGAACGCGAAGAGGATATTAGACAGTGCTATCCCTATCTCTTTGAAGGACTAGGTATGTATTAGCATTTTTATTTCAGTTAGTAGTTCTTACCATACGTATGTATTTAATTTCGAGGACAAAATGCTCTAAGGAGGGTAGATTGTAAACCCCCTCGACCAATTTAGGGTTTAATTTGAATTAAACCAAGAGACTAGGATTTATTTGAATTTAATTAGAATTTATGTGCGACAATTATAGGTACCCCTTTGACCATTATGTAACCTTAGATACTCGTCCTTTAGTCAGCTCCTAGCTACACGATATTCGAGTAAAAAGAATATCAAGCGCACTGCAGTTAACCTATTTAAATTGAGGCTAATTTCACCTCAAGCAGAACTTAACCAAGCCCACATACACTCTTCCTTTGGACCAGCCCCACCCCAACAAAGTCGGACAGGCCAGTCCCTATGTCAGCCCATCAATTCTCTATATAAATATGCATGCTTCTTATATTAAACCCTAACTCATTATTCATCACCCCCTTCAAACCCTAGCCGATCTCCCCCATATTCAAACCCTAGCCGATCACCCCCTCCGACTTCACAACCACCCCACCACCGCCTAAAGTCGCCACCACTACTGCTCGAACGTCGCCGATACTGCAGCACTGCCCTCAAGTCATCGGACCACCACTGATCCCGCCTTTAAAACCTGACCCCCGTTCAAAACTCGACTGCCCCGATTCCCGGTGACCCCTTCCGACACCCTCGATCCCCCTGCCAAGCGGAGCATCATCATCCCCGCGGTCGACAGCCACCCCCGCGCCGCCTTGGCCCTGCACTCGCCGCTGCTCAGAGTTGCTGCTGCTACTGCGGCTACGCAGTTGTCGATCCAGCAGTTGCCGCCGCTGCCTTGCCCGCCGGCCACAGCCGGAGCTCCGCTACTCGACGGAGGACGACTAGCCAGCGAGGCGATCCTCGTCCAGCCTGCTAGGTATTCACCATGTACCCTTGTTTGATAATAAATGAAAGAAATAAAACAAGGTTTATACGAAACCCTCTCTTTGGTTTACAAACAAGAAGTACAATTAATCCTATACGAGGATGTCAAGTACAAATTTTAATTTGGATAAATATTTCTATAGGAGTCTGATCT
The DNA here is from genome assembly GCA_036927795.1 of Iris macrosiphon. Lineage (NCBI taxonomy): Eukaryota > Viridiplantae > Streptophyta > Magnoliopsida > Asparagales > Iridaceae > Iris > Iris macrosiphon. Next base: position 251,841,715 of record JAYESA010000004.1, read on the forward strand.
GCGGTCGATTACTTTGCCCTTGGACCACACGATGATGAAGAAGTACTGTAGAAGACGGAGAGGCTTCAAGGATTGCAAGAGGGAATGGATGCTCGATGCCAAAATCGTCGATCACTGCTCTCTGTCCGTGCTCTGGACTTTTCTCTCTCTTAGAAATCAATTTCCGACCCTTGACCTCCGAGTTCTCGACCTTAGAATTTGCGACCCTAGACTCTTCAACCTTGGAATTTGCGACCTTAATTCTTTGACCCTGGACCTCTGTCAATAGAGGTCTCTATTTATAGGGTTTGGTGACAGCAACCGTCCAGTCGGCGTAGAAGCCGGATAGTGGAGAGTATGGCACTTTTTACGCGGCGGTTTTAATAATTGCCATCCACGTATAGATGATCTTCTAAATCTGCGTGTGACGCGTGTCCTATGATGAGATAATGCGTATAACTGCTGCAAAAATCATGACATGCAAGCCACGTAGGTAACTGCCCCTTGCGTAAAAAAGGTTGGCTTAGAAGCCAATAATTGTCACCATGGCGTAGAAGCCAAATAGTTGTCAAGTTAGCGTAGAAGCCAAGTGGTTGTCGAGTCGGCATAGAAGCCAAATAGGCGTAGAAGCCTTGTAGGCGTAGAAGCCTGATGCTGCATGGATAGGTAGCGAGCGTAAAAGATAGCCGATCTTCCTTACTTGACTGAGGTCTTGAGCGTATTCTGGACCAAATAGCCTTATCACACACCAATACAAATATAGCCTAAGTTGGCGTATTCCGGGGAGATAGCATACGGCGTACTCCTTATAGCTAAAAATAGCCCGGTTGGCGTATTTCAAGGAGAAAGCGTACAGCGTGCTCCCATAGCTGAAAATAGCCTGATGGCTTAATATGCAGAGGTGATGATGTGGACGTATTAGCTGTAATTATGGCTCGCCCAGTCTTTGAAAATAGAACCAAATCTCGCGCATTAAATGCAGAGATCTGCCCCCATCACACGTATTAACTACCGAGACGTGCCTCGAGCTCTGTACGAAGAGCAGCTTTTGACATGGCGGTTCATTTTGTCTTTTGCTGAGCGTAAAAGATCACTTCTGCCTGTGTAAAACTAGGCAGCGTATTCCCTTGTATGCGTAAAAGTACTTTATATCAAGAAAATGTCACTAAACGACGGTTTGGGTCTCTGTGCCGCACCAGCATTACAGCCGTCATCTGGATAGTTGTGCAGTACTCTTTGTCAGAAGTCAGGTTCACTGCATGATCTGACAGGTTCATTTGAGGAATACGAAGAGTTCCCTGTACAACTTCCTACCGCATTAAAAGCGAGTAGGTTTTACGCCAAAGTGGCAATGTAACAACCTTTTTACGCCGAAGCAGCCTGGAAATACTGTATTACGCGGGGTTGTCCTGGAGCTTATCTTTTATGCTGTACTAGCGATGAAGCTCTGTTGTACGCCGATGGCTCTGAAGTCAAGTCTTACGCCACACAGCACTTAAATACTGCGTATAACTCTGTAGCGTATTTTTTATGCTTCTACAAGACCCCCTTCAAAGTTTTCAAATTCCTCGTAATTTAAAACACTTTGAATGAAGCATGAAACGGTCAAGTCTGACTTTTTCCTCGAGGCTGATTTCTTGGCATATTTTTGGGGATTTGTTGGGATTCGGTGTGTTCTCTTTTGCCTATATAAAGGCTGATGAGTTAACCTGTTCTTCCCACATTTCCTTCACCACACAAAGATGATTGACGGAGTTCGTCGGGTTGACTTGAGGAAGAAGAAGATTATGTTCTTCCAGCATGTAAGGAGCCAAAAAAGAAGGCATCTTCGAGCAAATGTACTCTGCAACGATGGATCATGGAAGGATATCATAGCTTCCTTTGCTCGGGATAATCAATAACTTCATATGGCGATTCGTCCAGGAGAGAGGAAGGGTCACATTCGACCATACAGCTTGCAAGCTGTATTTTCTCCCGCCGTTGGTGGACGAGGGCAGACAAACTAGCCCTGTCTTCCAGTATTGAGTTGGGTCTAACACCTCAACTCAATCTGTCATGGCGTATGGAGGATGGGCTCTTGAATAATTTATACAGGCCCAATTTTGTATCCTCTCGTCGTTAATCATTTTCTTGTTAATCGGTCGCGAAAACTAACTAACTGCTGAAGAAGACGGATAAAGATCTCCACCAATACGAGAACCTGACAGAACAGACTCTTGGCGTGATCTTTAAATGAAAATGAGAAACTCTTGGTAGAACAAGGATTTCTATCATATGTAATCATGAAGATGAAAAACCCTTGTAGAATGGATTTCCATCATATGTAATCATGATTAATAATATTGTCTTCTTTTACGCATCTGATGATTTGCCATATTCTTTACTGTAATAAAGTCTGAATATGTGTAGCTTCGACACGTCTGAATAACTTTACGCCGACTCTGGTAAAAAGAGTATCTGATCTCGTCCCGTCTTTTACGCGTAACTAAAGACGCGTAGAAAGCTGCTTAGCACTTAAGTCAAATATCCGAACTGTCAGGCTGTTTTGAATGAGGAATTGCGTAGAATTCTGAACTGTCACTTCTCTGATAAGCAAAATTCTTGTTCAGACCATCATCTTCAAGATTGATTTCCCGAAAATCCTTTAAAATAGGGCGAGAAATGGCTGTCAAAAATTGAGTCACCATCTTGAACTGTAGAGAAAATATTCTGACTGGATTTTGGATGAACTTCCAATCGACCCAAGAAGAAGAGTCATTTTCAATGCTGAACTCTGTATGCTTTGGGTACTTGGAATATTTTGAGGCCAAGAAGGAGCGTCTCCTGCGTGAACCCTTGCACTTGACCGTCTTGAGATTTGTTCAGATATACGCATACTCTGGCCTGCGTATTTTAAGATATGCGGAAAGTCATAGATCCGTAGTGTAGATGAGCATAAAATCGTAAGTTGGTAACCTCTCGAGCGTAAAAGCTGCTGAGCATAAGAGCATCCGGGCGTAAAACTGTAGATTTATAGCCTCTGAAAAGAAAACTTCCGAGCGTGAAGTCGTAGATTTGTCGCCTCTGACCATAAAAAGCTTCTGAGCATGAAATCATAGATTTGTAGCTTCTAAGCATGAAGTCGTAGGTTTGTAGCCTCTCGAGCGTAAAAGCATCCTGACGTAAAACCATAGACTTATAGCCTCTGAGCGTAAAACCGTAGATTTGTAGTTTCCCGAGCGTAAAAAGTTCCTTGGCGTAAAATCACGAATCTGCTCTGCACGAAAAACTTTTTGAATTCGCTGACTGTCCGCCATCCCTGAATAATAGTCTAACGTGGTCCCCAATCATAACCGAATATTAAATATCGGATTTGGTTAGGGATTCGAAGAGTTTATCTGAACTCTATAAATACCCCAAGGCCTTCAGAGAGAAAAATTTTCATCTATCTTTTGCGAAAGAAAAACCTTCGTCTCTTTGAGATCTCTTCTTTTTTTCTTCTTTTGAGAACTCTGAGTTTTTAGCAATGGCACCAAAACAATCTTCGACCACCAAGGGAAAGAAAGCTGCCTTCTCTTCTCGCTCTTCTGCCCAAGCAAGAGCGACTCCCATCGGGCAGAGCGAATCTCGCTCGGAACGAAGTGTCCCACCGTCAAGCTGTGCACCGGACGTTATAGGTAAAGCTTTTTGGGACAAAAAAAATAAAGAAAACCCTTCGCACACGTTGTACGTGAATGCGCTAGGTCATCTTCTGTGCTGAGAGCCTCTTCGAGGAAGATAATGCACATAGATGTTTTACCTTTTATGCCCATATTCCTAATGTATCAGCGTAAAAACTCCATATTTTTGCAGTATAGAGTAACAACTTTGACTGTCAAAATTTGGCATATACTACAATTTTTGGGTGTTACGCTCTGGATGAAAATTCTGACGTAATAACTCAAACTTTGGCAGTCTAGCGTAAAACACAGACTATCAGATTTTTGTGTATACTGCCAATCTTGAATTTTACGCCTCGGAATGAGATTCCAGCATAAAAACTCAAGTTTTTACAGTCTTGGCGTAAAAGCACAGACTGTTGCTCTTTGGCATAAGCTGCAAGATTGTGAGGTCTAGTATAAAAACTGACATGTTTTTCTTGCACTTTGTAGTTAACTTGCAGATACCTCCGTTGGCTGAGGTGATGGGTTTTGCTGCTGGGATGCTGAACTCCAATTACCTAGAGGATTTGTCCCATGTGACATTTCCTATTTTCGGACCCCAGTATCCTGAAGGAAGGAAAATCCTGATATCGTCTCAAGGAGAGCTAATGCTGTTGAGCATGATCAACGGAGAGCCCCTGACGTATATAGACAGGACAAAATACATAAAACCAGCTTTCCTCTTCGGGGATATGATTGATAAACAATCCCAAACGAAGCCCAAGAAGGAAAACTGGGTTTTTACTGCCGGGGGCATGGTCATGTACCTGTCCAAGATGCTGAGAGATTACCCTATCTCGGCATTCTTCCATGCCACACATCCGAGGAAGATGTTGTGGACCCTGACCCCTAATCTTCACGACCAGCCGAGGAAGATATTTTATCAGAAGGGATCAGACCAAGGGTTATTTGTAAGCCGCCCTTCCAGCCCGGTCATGCCGTTCAGGGAATTGTTTTCGGGCAGTGTCCCGAGTGAAGACACTTCATTGCTCCAACCAGTCCAATTATCAACTTTCTGCAATGACTTCATGGGGCATGGAGGAGTATACCCCAAGGTTAATCCTCGAACCAATGGGTGGCTTACCCCTATAAATCTTCGATGGGCTCGTTTAGCTGCCTGGCCCTGAAGCATTTTCAGACGGAACTGGAGAGCATTGGTCTGTACGCGGCTGTGAGTGCTACCAGTGTTGGGTTACCTCTCAACCCTAACCTATTTTTGGCTTTGATGGAGCGATATATCTCGCTCACTAGGACTTTCACCACTCCACTGGGGGAATTGGGATTTGTCCTTCACGAAATAGCAGAGATTTCAAGACTACTATGGGGGATACTCCTTATGAAGAGTATGTTCCCACAAACCGAGAGCTGGGGGATACAAACCCTCGGGTGGTGGCAGTGTACAAGGAGCTAATGAGCCACTATTTAGCGTGCACCGCCTTCTATAATGAGCCCTATGATTTAGCTCATACCAAAAAATGGGCGTCCTACCTCTTCTTCCATCAGGCTAGAGATGCTAAGCTAGACAAATTGTGGATAGCAGGGATAGGTGTAAACTCCCTCACCCAAAATAGGTATTTTGTGTATATTTTATATTATTATATTTATTATCGATGTTGAATTTATTTAGACTATTCTCTTAGTTAATTAGAAAATAAATTTTTTAGTATATTTAATTATATAAATATTTATTTAGAATTATTTTTAGGCTATTTTAGATTTTTGGGATTTTTTTCATAATTTTTAGTTAATTAAAAACTAGTAACACTAATTTTTTAGGACTTTGAAGAATTTATTTTATGTTCAAACTTAACTAAAAATATCCCAAAATTTTATTTTAGGTTCTAAATAGTCACATATATTTTCTAGAATTATTTGGGAATTTTCTGAGTATTTTTAGTATTTATTAGGAGTAATTAGGCTAATAACTAATTTTTAGAACTTGTAGAATTTATTGTGCAATTCCAGGAATATAGAATGGATCCACGTTATTTTCTAGGGTTTATAATATTATTATATATTTTCTAGAATTATTTCAGAATTTTTGGAATAAGTTTAGTATTTATTTTTAGTTATATGGGTAAAAGCTTCTCCTAATTATAGTAGAAAACCTATGAAAATAAAATTATCCCAAGTATTTTGTAGGGTTTATGGATTCAAAATATATTTTTTGTAATTTTTTCAGATTTTAATGATTATTTTTAATATTTATTTGGAGTTATTTAGATTTAAAATGACTTAAATAATGTTTTGATAAAGACAAATCAAAAATAAATAATATAAATAAAACCATCCAATCAGATTCTGACATGTGTGAGCCTATAGATATCCATTCAGCCGTAGGTACATCTCTCTATATATATAATATGATAACCCTAATTATCCCATTATTTAGAGAGAGAGATTTTGGAGAATTGCCATCTAGGGTTCCTTCATCTTCCAGAAGCCATTGCGCATAGCTCCGGGCTCCAAACGAGGCCTAGTTTCTTGCGTTAGAAAGATATTGAGGTTAGATTTTTGATTATATAAATTGTTTTTCTAAATTATTAGTATTAAATTCTGGAAAATTCGTAGAGCACAGCATGTCCAAAAATAGACGTGTTTCGATATTTTCGCAATTTCGGGAGAACCCGGAATCAGAATCATGAACCGTTTAAAGTTTCGGAAAGCTAATGTCAAGGTCATCGACATATATTTTTCCAGAATTTAATTCGAAGTATTTACATACTGTTAATTCTGTATTTATTCTAGGTTAGAATTTAACCATCGGTGCACAATACAAATTTGTATGTGCCATAATTCCCAAACGAATTTGAATTCGGACGAGCCATAAATTCCAGCATATTTTTAACGCTGAAATCTACAGGAAATCATGTATGAAAGTTGAGTTTGTGTCAGTTGACTTTTCGGTCAACAGATTACCTCGATTTGCGTGCCATGAGTCTCGAGTTGATAAAATTTAGTTCTTTGGACAAAATTAGGGTTTAACAATAAAATTAGATTATAATAAGATTAAAATACTATTTCAGGTTATTTTATTCAGAATTAAAATAGATTAAATGGAGGAACCTATTTACCCACTTTTGTAACCTAACTTGTTTAATTTATGTGACGGGTAGATCGGACGACGCCTTGAGTTGGAACTTCATCCTTTTCAGACCAGGCAAGATACCTTGCCAAATTGCTTACAGTATTTTATATGCTTAGTATATTTCTGTATATTTATTGCATCTCTGTTTATTTATTGCATGTGTAGTTCCTTTCTGTCATTACTATATATTAGATATATTGACACACACTTGACACTTAGTATCATGAGAGGACAATTATTAGGCGTATGGGCTTTTAACCACTCTGGTAAACCGTAGTATATAGCTCGCACTACGGGCATGTGTAGCGCTGGTCGCTACCCCCGCGGTATGTCGATTTCTGGAGTCTCGCTGGTCGCTACCCCCACGGTATGTCGATTTCTGATGTCCACTGACGTGTGTGTGAGTTGTGAGATAGATCGAGTAGCCTACCCTTGCCCATACGTTAAAAAGTTGTCCTCATTTGCATTCATATAGATGTCTTGTACAGCGTACTTATTTATTTTCAAATAATATGCATGTTTACTGTATTCAAGTTGGCTCACTTTTCTGTATCTTGTTACGTCCCTCTGAGGACCTGGTCCTCTGCCAGGTGTATCTGTTCTTGAGTATTTGCAGGAGCGAAGATTTGGATGGTTATATATGTTTCGTGGATGTCCTCTCTTCGAGCCCATGATTGCTAGCTGGTATTCTTATATGGTGTTGTTGTGTTGTACTTATTTTGTATTTGCTCTTACATTCGAGTTGGTAGTGGATTTGTTTCCATCCAACTATCATCCTTAGATACTTATGTTGAGATCTAGTTATATAGATGCTGGTTATTTATTTATATTAATTTTCTGTGGATGAGATTTAGATTGTATCCTGTGACTTGTGACATATGTTTATACCACTTGTGGATTTTATATTCATATTACAGCGTACGTATGGGTTTGGTTTCCATATATTGGAGTTGCCATATCCATACGGCTGGCATGCTTACGTGTTCCTAGTCCTACATATTTTGGGACTAGGGCGTGACAATAGGCCTTTGAGCCTTATGAGCGTGCTTAATGCACAAGTAGTCGATGACATTATTGAAGACGCTGGGGCTTCATATCAAGTTCTCGACGAAGGGGTAGGGAATTATCCTGCAGGCACTAAAGCCTACAGTTTTTTGAGATATTGCCGCAGGCCTCTGTCAAGGGAAGCTCAACTGGCTGGTTTCCTCTCTGTATGGCTACGCCGATTGGTAGTACCTGACATTGCATCTTCGGATCACATTCACCGTAATACCTTATGGCCTGCAGTGCGTTTGGTGTTTGGGGCAAGACTGGGCTTGCTTCCTGCCATGGTATGCCGGATACAAGCTGGCCTGAGGGCCATTACTGATGGGCTGCTTGCCGATAAAATACTGCGTGACAGCTTTCCCAGGGTTGAATTACCGTTCCTGTATTTGATGGGATGGCTAATTCTTCATAACCCCAGAGCGATGTCTCTCGGCTCTGCCAGTAGTTCGGGGAATAATTTTTTGTTGAATTACAAGAATTCCACCTGGAACGTAACCACCGTCGTAGACTGTCGGTGGGCATTAAATTTTGCTCACAGCTGGAAGCTCTTCTGTATCGTCCCCACTGTACATATCAATCAACAGGGGAGTAGGCTTCAGGACTCAGGTGAAGGGAAGACCGTTCTTTCTTCTGAAGCTTTTTATTGGTTGGTCTGTATTAGACCATCCCATTTATTGTACAGAAGTGAAGACCATTGCTTCTTGGAGCCCTACCTGCCTAGTCGGTTCGCCAGGCAGTTTGGGTATGACTAATTGCACATGGGCAATGCCATCACCAGCTTCAAGTCCATGGGTGGACTTATTGATGGAGCGAGAGGATGGAGGTACTTCATAATGGGTTGTACTGGGGCGGCCTTTACTGTGCCCTCGACTTCTCTCTCCATGGAGTTGTGCATCCTCCATTCGTACGCCCAGTTTTATGTGGCCATCAATACCTTCCATCGCGATTTTGATATGCGTGGAAGTTTTAGGATGCCTTCACATAAGTCCGCTGGAAAAGAGGAAGTCCCATCAGTTTCCTCTGACGAGGGTGAAGACTCTGTCAATCCATATGAGCTTTTGCTGACAGTACCGAGAGGGAAAATACCTCCGCCTGCAGAGCCTTTGGTTATCCCTAGGAAGCGAAGGGCTCCTGTTCTGAAGGAGACTTCCCCTCGCAAGAAAAAGAAGCCTGTTAGTGGTCCTGTCAGGATTTTTGGCCATGAGGCTCCTCGGAGTGAGCCTGCTGTTTCCCCTCTTGGGGATGATTCTTTGACTAGAGGTCCTTCGCCTATTAGAGAGGGAACCTCCATAATTCCGGCTGGCAGTGCCAGAGAATCTTTGCTCGAGGCTGCTGTCGCTGCTACCGCTTCAGGTAGTGGTACGAGATCGCCTTGGGACCAAGACAAATAAGAATATCTTTATCCAGACCAGCAACGGGAGAAACCCCTGCCGCGTCTGTAAGTATACCCAGCGAGATTCCACCCAATGAGCCTCGAGTGGATCTCGATGAAGACCTGGAAGAATACCTGCCAGTGTTAGTTGGCACACCCCCTTCTCTAGGTATGACAGCTCGCTTAGCATCATTAAGAAATAATTTAGCTGTACTGGCTGCAGATGCGCCATATATACCATCGGCCATGGGTAAATGTCGTCTTTACGTCTCTTTTAGAAAAATTAACATCACATTGATATTAACTTTCTCTTGTCTTCTTTTCAGGGGAAGACATCTACGGGGAGGGCAGCGTCGACGCAACTTTTGGCTTTGTTTCAGCTCCTGTCGATGACACGGAGGTGCCCGACTTTGAAGAGAAAACATTTTCGGGTACTGGCTCGCCCGAAATGGTTCCGATATCTCGAGAGAAGGATGAGCCTGTCATTACGGCTATGCCTCCTTTGAGTACGCCAGCCACTCCGGCCGTTGTCGGTGCCTCTACCTTTGTCGCGCCCTCTACTGAAACGACGACTGTGACAACACCCTCTGCAGTCGTTCCTGGAAGGGGATTTTCTGATATTGCAGTCACTCCCAGCGTCCAATCTGATTTCGCCATGCTGATTGAGCAGTATACTAGTATTTTCTACACCACTTTGAAAATGCTGATATCAATGGTGCTGGAGAAAAATCTAGGTTTTGAGGCTCTGAAGAGGTCCTCCCAGTTTGTGATAGCGTCGATCAGAGATTTCAACGACGCTGGGAGAGCTGATACACTGGAGCAGATAGTTAATGGTTTGGAACAACCCATTAACAATTATTTGCAATTATCCCAGGGCAACATTGATGACCTGGTCCAGGCTGAATATGACTCTTTGACTGCGAGGCTTGTTGGGGAGATGGAAACTTTGAACAAGTCCATCGAGGCTCAGCAGAAAGAGATGAATGAAGAGCATACCATATTGGAGTATGTCATTCCCCAGCTGGCTCAGTGAGAGGCCGAATATGAGAAAGAGGCAGCGAGGATCCGCAAATTGGAAGATGACCTCGCTAAGGCTAAGGAGAGGGCTCTCTCTTTGTCGGCAGCTCGATATGTATTGAATGACCGAAGGGAAGCGTCTCAGCAGAACCTGGCACGTGTGGGCGTCATCCATGCAGATTTTGTACGTCATTGGTCTGAAATGTCTGCTTTGAACAATGAGGAGACAAGGTTGGAGCGGGCTTGCGCTACAGTTTTAAGCTCCAAGAATGAGAAGATGGCCGCACTGGCGCAGCATATCCGTGATTTGACTGTTCCTCCCTAATGATGTACTTTCTTGGTTCTCCTGTAATTTCTCGGAGATAATAAGACACTTTTCTGACTTTGTGGGCCCATCATTTTAGAATGTGATAGGCTAGGGTGAAAGTGATATTAGAGGTATCATTAACATGACATTCTTTCGTTAAGGTTTTGCTGAATGTAAATCTATTCAGAGTTAACATGAACCTGAAAGAATATAATCCAACTAAATTTGTATACTAAACACTATCAGAGGTATCATTAACATGATAGGTTTACGAATTAGTTAAGGATATCTATTCGGAGGTCACATGAACCTGATAGAATATGATCCAGCTAACCTTTGTGCATGATATCGTCAGAATAAGATCTTCGTCATGCTCCGTTAAACGAAGGAGATCAAATATAGTACTTATTCGAGAATTTGCAGTTGATAGTAGCCAAAAAAATTTGTTAGACTTGGCCAATCTGTAAGCGCCATTTGCAATCATATAAGGGCCCTCCCGTTTCTTTATGATTGTTTGTACAAACTTCGGATATTGTACTAGAGGTGATATGGACGTAGTATAATACCGTATTTGTCGAGGACATCCCACTGGGGGATTTTTTGTGGACCTATTACTTTTTGTGCACGAGAGTGCAAGTAATAAGTTTGAGATAAATCCTGACAGAGGCAATATGACTCTGTGGGGATGAATAGAGACTGACTCTTTCTTTGCTTGGAAAATGAGGATAGTTCAGAGGTAATATGGACATGAACATTTCGTTTTCCATTGCGGTCATTCTACGAGGGAATATTTTTGTGGACCTATCACTTCTTGTGCACGAGAATGCAAGTAATAAGTTTTAGGACAAGCCCTGCCAGAGGTAATATGAACATGACAGTTTTAGTGGACCTAACACCACTGGCGTACTTAGAGTTTAAGTATGGGTGCTAAGTTGAGATGACATCCGATATCAGAGGTAATATGGACATGATAATCGATAGCCAAAAACTCGAAAAGTTTGTTCAGAGGTAATATGAACATGACATACTTTTTGAGTTGTGACTCCATTGGGGATGGAGGTATATATCTGCTCAAAGGTAATATGGACATGGCAGTTTTAGTGGACCTAACACCACTGGCGTACTTAGAGTTAAGTACGGGTGCTAAGTTGAGATGACAACTGATATCAGAGGTAATATGGACATGATAATCGATGGCCAAACCAGGAAGGTTTATTCAGAGGTAATATGAACATGACAAACTCAGCTGAGAAAATAAAGAAATATTTGGATAATAGTTCAGAGGTAATATGAACGTGAACTCATGTCCAAAAAATTCACTGTAGAGTGATTTTCTTGAGTAGGGATAGACCTGAAGAATCCGCTGGGGAAACTTTAGGGACTAATCATCCGGTATATTCTTGAGGGAGCAAATTGTCACGTTAAAGTGACAACAATCTGCAGTGATCGTCTCCTCGTTTATAGATGCAAAGTGATGACTTTGGCGTCGATCAACTCCTGGATTCTTTTTTTCAATACATAGCACTCCCTTGTGGGGTGATGAATGTACCGATGAAAGAGACAATAATCTGGGTCATCGACTTTGCCAGTCCTCTCAGGATATCTGATGTTGGGTAGCCGAAGTTTGTGTTCCTTCATCAACATATTAAAGATTTCAATAATGTCATCTTCATTGAAGGAGATAGTCCCTTTTGGCCTTCGGGCTCCCGATGCCTGAGTTTTACGGTCTTCCGGGAAGATCGTCATCGTAGCATCATCTTCGGACTCAGAGGGAGTTCTACCCCCAGCTTTGGATGCTGCCCTATTTTGTCGAGGTAGGCTACCCCCAGACATGTCGTAGCGTTTGTCCACAGAAGTTGATTTAGAAGGACCTGCCTCTGGTTGTACATGATCAGACTCTGAAGGTTTGGAGTTTGCAAGAGATGCAGTATACCCCAACCCAAAACGAGTTTGTTGACAGTAAGGATTACCATGCAACGGTGTTCGTCTACCTTTCCCGTAGTTGAGGCCTTGTTTCAGCTTCAAATCATAACCCTTGCTTTGTATAATCTTTAAAGCCTGTGGGCTATATCTATGGATTTGCATTTTGCCACCCTCAGACTCGCGAAATTCTTCTTGTACAATCGGTCTGCTCCGCATACGACCGAAGACTATTGGATGCTAGTCGTTGCGAGTTGGAGGAACAATAAAGACAGAATCTTCATGTGGCCCATATGTCATGATGACATTAGATATTGACGCATCTTCCCATATGATCTTTCCATGTTTGACAGTTAGGGGAACTGAATCCTGGTTATGATTCCTGTCTTTGCGTTTCTGGATAAGGAATTCACACAAGTCAGGAGGAATAACAGAAGAAGGCTTGTTCCTCTTGTTTACATCACTTGGCATGCGGACATTGGGAACCATAACTTTTCCCCTGCCACCCGTATACAGCAGTTCAGCCATCTGAGTAGCAGACGATCCCCGAGGAGTGTGTCTATCCATAAACCGGGCTTTCTTTACGCTGAGGGGCTTGATCTGGCGTAATTTGGAACTCTGCTCAGGTTGGCGTAAAAATGAGGAAGTCCTCAAACGGCCGTCAGCGTTCCGTGTTATCTGAAGAGCGGGCAAAATCTTCTCTTGATGGCGTACAATCCGAGAAGTCGAGAAATTCGCCACTTGTTTTCCCTTGCGGAGATTACTGGGACTCTCTGCCTCCTTTTGAGTGAAAGAGATATTTTTACGCGCGGAACTTATTTAAATTTTTTGATTTGGCGCTGTGGCCTTGTCAGAAACTACGTATGTCCCATTAGCGATGGAAGACGAGTTTTTACGCGTAATACGTGATGTATACTTCTGGATTAGCGCTGAGGCATTGCCAGAAGTTTTGTCTGCCCTGCCAGCGACGGAAGACTGAGTTTTACACGCAAGGCGCGAAGTGGACTTCTGGATTAGCACTAAGGCATTGCCAGAAGTTTTGTCTGCCCCGTCAGCGACAGGAGATTGAGTTTTACGCGGAAGGCGCGGAGGGAACGATGCTACAACCTCGTTGGTCGGAGAGATCAGAGAGTCGACAGGAATGGTAGGGGATGTCCGGGGCATCCATACTTTATGCAATTTCCTGTTGTCTTGGATAGAGAGAGAGTGAGAGCTACCTCCTGCTCGAAGCATATCTTCGTAGGAGGATTGGTCGAACTGGACGACCAAGGTCTTCTTCATTGATCCTACTAACACTGCATCGTGTTGAGCAATTGCTTTCTTGTCAGATGAGAAAGAGGTCCCCAGCAGAGTCGCCATCTTGTGTTTGATAATAAACGAAAGAAATGAAACAAGGTTTATATGAAACCCTCTCTTTGGTTTACAAACAAGAAGTATAATTAATCCTGTACGAGGATGTCAAGTACAAATTTTAATCTGGGTAAATATTGCTATAGGAGTCTGATCTGCGGTCGATCACTTTGTCCCTTAGACCACACGATGATAAAGAAGTGTTGTAGAAGACGGAGAAACTTCAAGGATTGCAAGAGGGAATGGATGCTCGATGCCAAAATCGTCGATCACTGCTCTCTGTCCATGCTCTGGACTTTTCTCTCTCAGAAATCAATTTCTGACCCTTGACCTCCCAGTTCTCAACCTTGGAATTTACGACCCTAGACTCTTCGACCTTGGAATTTGCGACCTTAATTCTTCAACCCTGGACCTCTGTCAATAGAGGTATCTATTTATAGGATTTAGCGACAGCAACCGTCCAGTTGGCGTAGAAGCCGGATAGTGGAGAGTATGGTACTTTTTACGCGGCGGTTATAATAACTGCCATCCACGTATAGATAATCTTCTAAATCTGTATGTGACGTGTGTCCCATGATAAGATAATGCGTATAACTGCTGCGAAGATCATGACATGCAAGCCACGTAGGTAACTGCCCCTTGCGTAGAAAATTTTGGCGTAGAAGCCAATAACTGTCACCATGGCGTAGAAGCCAAATAGTTGTCAAGTTGGCGTAGAAGCCAAGTGGTTGTCGAGTCGACATAGAAGCCAAATAGGCGTAGAAGCCTGATGCTGCATGGATAGGTAGCAAGCGTAAAAGATAGCCGATCTTTCTTACTTGACTGAGGTCTTGAGCGTATTCTAGACCAAATAGCCTTATCACGCACCAATACAAATATAGCTTGAGTTGGCGTATTCCGGGGAGATAGCATACGGCGTACTCCTTATAGCTAAAAATAGCCCGGTTGGCGTATTTCAAGGAGATCGCGTACAACGTGCTCCCATAGCTGAAAATAGCCTGATGGCGTAATATGCAGAGGTGATGATATGAACGTATTAGCCGTAATTATGGCTTACCCAGTCTTTGAAAATAGAACCAAATCTCGTGCATTAAATGCAGAGATCTGCCCCCATCACGCGCATTAACTGCCGAGACGTGCCTCGAGCTCTGTACGAAGAGCAACTTTTGACGTGGCGGTTCGTTTTGTCTTTTGCTGAGCGTAAAAGCTCACATATGCCTGTGTAAAACTAGACAGCGTATACCCTTGTATGCATAAAAGCACTTTGTATCAAGGAAATATCACTAAACGATGGTTTGGGTCTCTGTGTCGCACCATCATTACAGCCGTCGTCTGGATAGTTGTCCAGTACTCTTTTTCAGAAGTCAGGTTCACTGCATGATCTGACAGGTTCATTAGAGAAATATGAAGAGTTCCCCGTACAACTTCCTACCGCATTAAAAGCGAGTAGGTTCTACGCCAAAGTGGCGATGTAATAACCTTTTTACGCCGAAGCAGCCTGGAAATACTGTATTACGCGGGGTTGTCCTGGAGTTTATCTTTTACGCTGTACTAGCGATGAAGCTCTGTTATACGCCGATGGCTCTGAAGTCAAGTCTTACGCCACACAGCACTTAAATACTGCGTATAACTCTGCAGCATATTTTTTATGCTTCTACAACCCTTCCCCTTAGTATCGTGTTCTTATATGATCATCGTATCATCGTGTCGAGAGATTTTAGTCTTGGACACAAATTTATTAACCATTAACTATATATAAAATGGCAGGATAGTTAACAAACTTAGAATTGTTCAGTAACCAGCAATTACCTTAATCACGAGACCTGTCATCGAGGACCAGTATTTCATCTATACATATGGACATAAATCAAGTATAATGAACATAGAAACTAAGGACATGTGTTCGTATAGAACAGAAATCGTGGCCAACCCGTAACTCGATAAATTATTGTCTCGAGGCACATGTTAACCGAGGACAGAACACATGTATACCCTAGCTACGTGCACACTTGACGCTGTATTCGAGCAGCAGTGAACTTACGACAGTATTCAAGTATAGCATCGTAGTCGTATGTAGTTAATGCTTAGTGTCTGATGTCAGTATTTGTTATGTTATATTGTATGTCTAGAGTCTTTGGATCAGCCAGGAGATGCTACAGGAGCAGGCTATTGGCATTCACATCTTGAGGACTCAGGCAAGATACCTTGCCATATTTACTGTCTAATTTAAATTATGCATAAGTTGTATTATATTCTTGTTGCTTTCTTTTTATACAACTGTGAGCGTCCGAGATTTACTCGAGTGCTGTCGACGGATACGTCGATGATTAGTATACTTGACCTAGTTCGTAGTGACTCACCCCATTGGAGGATACTCTTATATCTTCTGAGACCTGACACTTCTACATGTTCTTGGTGACAATTTTATGTTGGGATGCGGGTTCGCGTGTTCGACTAGCTTTCGACGCGTGTGACATGCATCACGGTTAGTAAGTAATTCAGGATTATTTCAGTGTAGAGACTTGGCATTTAGATACGGAGTATGCACGTCGAGTATTCGACTTGGATATATACATTGGGCGGGGAGGACGACTAGTAGGCATATGGGACACCCTACTCCTTTACAATGACACTGCACTCGACGGAGTGATACGGACGTATATATATATTACTGATACCACGTTCTATAGAGTGTTGGACGTTACTTGGTGATATTACAGATACCACACTCTATAGAACATTGGACGTTATTGTATTCCTGTGCCCGTGTTATAGGGGGCATGTGTGGCATATACTAGCCGGTTGCCACGACTAGTGAATTACGTCAGCATATGTCTAGCCTACACCTTCCCATATACTCACAGTTGTCCTCACATTACATTCACTTAGATGGTTAGCACACCTTTTATTGAATTTATTTTATTCAGTATTTATATATGGCATGCTTCTATGTATCTTGTTATGTCCCTCTGAGGACCTGGTACCTTTCCAGATTTGGACGAGGCATATTATCCCACAGTGTACGGCCCAGGACAGGAGACGAGGTTCGCTACCGCAGAGGAGTTAGAGGTGCTACCGTCAGAGTTTCCGTGATCACTTGGTAGGCCTTCTACCTAAGATTGGGAGCATTATTATCTCGTCAGCCAATGCCCTAGTCATTACTTTTTTATTTATCATTTCAGTACTTTTATTCCGTCATAGTAGTGGGTTTGTTTCTACCAGACATTCTTGGTTGTACTATGATATTTTGAGACTGGCATTTATCTTCCAGCAGTTATTTATTAGTACATTCTTGCAGTTTACATTATGGATGAGATTAGTTACCTGTAAATCATTGTTATAGGACATGTTAGTATTTTAGGACAGCGTAGCACTCTTCGTTAGGATCCATTAAATTGGGATATCCTCGGAGACGTGACAGCTGGCTATTGCCACGTGGCCTGGTCCCGTGTACTTTTGGGACTGGGGCATGACAAACTAGAACTGTTTTTTAGAGATGTACTTTTCTCCATCCTGACTGAAAATATTTTTCCAGACTGCGCCTTAGAGGACTGGTGTCCGACATTTTATGGACCACAGGGAGAGTAGCTGCAGTCTTGGACCTTGTAGCAGGTGTGATTCCCGGGAGGTCTAGCCGGGATCACTAGTTATTTAGTTTTTTCTTTTAGCAGATTTTAGTACCAGATTTGTCTCCGGCATATTTAGTTGAGACTTGGATATTATTGTTGAGTTAGATTATTTTTATTTTAGACTTGTGTTGCATTTTGATTACTTATTTCTTTGATATCTTATCGTGTTGTAGTTATGTGATTGAGTATATTGTTCATATTATATTGTGATATCCATGTCTCCTTATGAAGTTGGATGCTCGTGTGAGATTGGTTAGATAGTATTATGACCTAGACAGCATTCTACCGCCGATGCTGCGGCGTAGGCTGGACGTACCAATGTACTCGTGCCCCAAATTCCGGGTGCGGGTCGTGACAATTTTCCAGGGCACTCGCTCGAGAAAGAAGCTGTCAGCCGCTGGGGGTAATTCTTTCTCAGAACCCCTAGGGGCTCCCCAAGCTGGGGGTAGTAAACTCCTGGACCTATACAACAATCCAGCTTTCCAAAAAGATAATGACTCTCAAGGAACAGATTTTAAAATCCCTGGGGGTAGCTATTCTCGCAGAGATGACATAGCCTCCTACGAATCTGAGGAGGACACAACGCTGCCAATCTTCCTTGAAGATGGCTTATTGCAAGGGTCCGAGACGGAGAGTGCGGCATCCACTGCCCCATCCATCTCTTCCCACGTGAGGACAATATACATGAAAAGAGATGACTATAATGCCCCCAGTGACCGACAATGCCTTGAGGCTCTCGAGAACATGATATAGACCATGAATGCACCGATGCAAGCCTTGAACCAAAAAATATTTGAAATTAAGGCTAACTTGGCCTCTCAGCCGGCTAGGACCTTTACGCCAGCTAACTTGGATCCCGGGACCAACGCAGAGACAAAACAAGCTCTTCATGAAGCTCACGACGGCGTCTGCGGGACGCATCAACCTTGTCCGAAGCTACAAGAACGTCTTCTGAGAATGAGCTACTACTGGCCTATGATAATAGTAGATGTTGTTGATTACGCGAGGAAATGTCAGACATGCCAGATCCATGCAGACTTCATCCACCAACCATCGGAGTTCATACACCTGACTGTTGGATCCTGGTCGTTCGAAGCCTGGGGTATGGATATCATTAGGCCGATTAGTTCACCTTCATCCAAGGGACATCGGTTCATCCTCGCCATCACCGGCTACTTCTCCAAGTAGGTAAAAGCCGTACCACTCGTAGAAGTCAAGACGTCCAATATGATCAGCTTCCTCAAGCATCACGTCATATACCACTTCGGGTTGCCACGAAGGATCGTACATAACAATGGTCCACAGTTTGTAAGCCATTCATTCTACCGGTTCTGTGATAAAAATCGGATTCAGAATGTAGCGTTGACTACCTACAACCCAACAGCAAATGGTCTGGCGGAAGCGTTCTACAAAACCATCATCAAGCTCCTCAAAAAATTTGTGTCTTCCAACAAACGCGACTGGAATGAGAAGCTGGGTGAATATCTCTGGGCCTACCGTACAACAGTCCGGACAACTACTGGTAATACGCCATTCTCTTTGGTGTACGAAAGTAAGGCGGTACTCCCTCTCGAGATCCAGATCCTTTTACTACGAGTAGCTCTCTCCCATCGGCTAACCACGGATGACAACTACAGCCGACGGTTATAGGAGTTGGAAGCATTAGAAGAGAAAATGCTCTTAGCTTAACAACGCATAGAGCTGTATCATGCGCGCCTCTCTGGACCCTTCAACAAACAGGTAAAATAGAGAACATTCCAAGTGGGTGACCTCGTTTTAATAGTAAGAAGACCGATGGTTATGACTCACAAGATGATAGGCAAATACCAACCTAAATGGGAGGGCCCGTTTATTGTCGAAATCGTATTTTCCAACGGTGTATACCGGCTCGTAAAACCCAACGACGACTTGCTCATGATACCTATCAACGGCAAGTTCCTGAAAAAGTACTACGTCTAAACCAGACTTCTACTTCCCTCATTCCCAGTGGGACAACCCAGATGTATATCTCTACACTCTTGGTTCTTCATCTCCAACAAGTGCCTATGTGCAACATTTTCCCCTTTTCTTTACAAATTCTTGTAAAAGACATCATCTGTATCCAGGAGTCCTTGATACGCAATGGATGATGGATCCCCAAAGTCTCCTAGCGGAGCAGTCTTCAGGTCCACTCGCACACTCTTGCAGTGACCACTCAAAAAAAAATCTCGTTAGACACTAGCCATGTTCATATTGCCTCTGAGATATCATCCCACCAATCTTCCTAACGGAGTAGTCCTCAGGTCTATCTTCATTTTCGGATATACCACACTCAGCAAACTACTCCCTAGCGAGTCCTTGAGACTTTGGTTCATATCCATATTACCTCTGAACTATTGTCCTAATATTTCTCCCCAGCTGAGTTTGCCATGTCCATATTACCTCTGAGCAAACCTCACGGGTCTTGGCTATTGATCATCACGTCCATATTACCTCTGATATCGGTTGTCATCCCCACTTATCACCCGTACTCACCAAGGTACACCAGCGGTGTTAAGTCCACAAAAACTGCCACGCTCATATCACCTCTGGCGGGGCTTATTTCAAACCTATTACTTGCACTAACATGCACAAAAAGTAATGGGTCCACAAAACCTATCACGTCCATATTACCTCTGATATCTTTTGTTTTGAATCTATTACTTGCACTCCAAGTACGCAAAGGGATAATAAGTCCACCAAAGATCCGCCAGCGGGATGTTCTCACTATCCACAAAACCTATCACGTCCATATTACCTCAGATAGGGTTTGTTTCGAATATATTACTTATACCCCAAGTGCGCAAAAGGGTAATAGGTCCACTAAAATCATCCAGTGGAATATCCACACTAACTACAAATGCTGTACTACGACTATCTCACCTCTAGTACAAGCATCCCAAATGTCACAATGTGCAAAAAAGTGATTTCTCTTTTTATTAAAAAAAGAAAGAAAAGAGAGATTACAAATATCATGAAGAAGAGGAATCAGAATCTTCTGAATTACTGATGTACATAGCTAAAAAAAAATACATGCATCTGAGGACGCGAGCAATTGACGTAGAGCGTCTCTAACACTTTTCTCCTCCGAATCAGTAAGGGTTTCTAAGAGTTCCTGGAAGATATCTGCCTTGCGTACTCGAACGGTGGATATTTCTTTCGTCCTCTCAACATGAAGCAACTTGGGCTCGCTGGAGCATGTATCAAGGGTAACCGATGCCACAAAAACAGTCATATTGGTTTTCTTCGGAGCATCTCCAGAAGACATCATACTAAAGATGAATCTGCATAAGGAGTTTCGAGATCGTCGGCCACTTATAAGCGGGGAATCAACAGCCTACTTCTGAGTCATAACTGTTCACTCTACAAGATGCAATAATTCGCTCCTACACAACCCAAGATGTGATTGCCAGGATTTGGTATAATCCTATCAGAGACCCGGACTGACACAGCAGCGTGAACACATCAGGCGCATGCCAAGCACATGAGGCACAAAAAGTGGTCATTTTTCTTTTAGGATACAAATCAAACCAACCAGACAATTGCAGCAGAAAAGAAGGAGTTAATATCTTCTTTCCAAGAGGGCAAACTACACTTACACGGCTACTAGCACCCCAACAACAAAATAAACTTCAAAAAAAGGAAGAGAAGGGGGATAGTCTCAAAAAAGGAAACGCAAACTACTGTTGCTCATCATTGGAGCACAACTCTGTTATCCGCCCACAGAGACGGGCAAGGTGACCATCTAGGCGTGCTTTGACTCGACTCTAAACCTCTCTCTCTATGACCTCAGGATCCTTGTAGCGAATGTAGGACTCGTATCGGTCATCCATCTTCTGGACCATCACAGCAACAACAACTGTGTTCTTCGCTACCCGGCTTGCCTCAGTTTGAATATCATCTTCTTCCTATTGGGCCTCCTGCAGATTATTCTCCAGAACATCAAGATTGGCTTGGAGCTGTCTGATCTCTTCGGTCAAGTCCTTTTGCCTGGTGAGACATTCCTCCCTGAGGGTACCCAGCCGATCACGCTCCTCCTGCAATTTCTGGAGGTCCTATTGCAAGCCTTCCTTCGATAAAGCAAAGGGGGCATTCTCTGTATCCAATATAGATAAGAAATACTCATATTCACAGGATATTAGTATCCCCATATCGGCCTGTTAATGTCATCGTAGCTCCATCAGGCATTGCACTACCTCCGCCAATCGTTGGTCCAGGAGGTCCACCGGCTCTTCTAGGCCATTGATGGTCATTAGAGAATTTGCCTGAATCTCGACAAAGTGCTTCACCCAGTCGATGGGCCTATTCTGCTCTAATACACTCTTGACCCTCTGCCTCAGAAACATGTTGAAGCTCCGAAGGGAGATATAGACATTTTTATCAATCTTCTCTAGCGTTACCGGAGTCAAAGGCGGCTGGTACGAGGAAAAAGTTACGGGCGAAGCAGGTTATACAACAACGCCCGATGACCTTGAAGGGGAGACGGTAGAGAAGGAGCGACCATGGACATAGCTTCCAATCCCTCAAAGCCATCTCAAATGTCCGGACACCCGACAACTGAGCAAGACTGGTTATGCAACCCAGGACAAGAGTACCAGGGTACCCCGCTACCTTGGCTCCCGCATGCGCACTAACCCTAAATGGCGTCGCCATAACCTCAGATGATGACCCAACTATCATGGTATCACGGACATCGGAAACAGCCTCCTCGGGACGGACTGCTACCACACCATCTAAAGGGACCTCAACAACAGGAGGGAGAAACGCCTCCGCACCAGAGGCACCCACAACAGACCCTACAGTGTGCTCCTCGCCTCTAGAAGGGATATAGAGAGAATGAGGCCTCCTCTTAGCCAGCCTGCAGTCCTGATCCTCTTCCTCATCCTCTTTTGCTACCACATCCACGATTTTCAAGGGAGAATCAGTGCCTGCACAGCCAGAAGAACCAGTAGTCAGCTTCGCCCGAAGAACGTAAAGTTGAAGCCATAATATCTCTTCATTGGTAAGTATATGGAAAAATATACCAGAAGAAGGTGACAAATGTTCCGGCTCGCCCAGTGCAGTCATAGCCCTCCCTACGGCTTCCACATCATACATAGAGATATGCTTAAAGGGCGTGAAGGGCTCCGCTACCGCTCTACCCGTCTCCTGGGCCCCCTGAGTTTCTAAAGCCGACTCTGGCGTGTCTACACCAGTCTCTTGGGCTCCCAACGGTTCAAAAGCAGGCTTTGACATGCCTGCATTCACATCCTGGAACCCCGAGGTCTCAGGTGCAGGCTCCGAGGTGCCCGCATCATACCCCGGGGAAGTCTCCTCCTCTAGCTCCGGGTTAGAGACTATCGGGGCAACCGTTCATCGCAAACGGTCCCTCTCCTCTTGCGTCTACAAGTTGTCAAACAAACTAGGACAAAAATATTTATATAAAGGACCAGGAAGAATTAAACTTAGAGGATCCACAAATACCGCCTCAGCTTCCAAAGTAGGGTCTGTTTCAGAATCCACCGTGAAGGGTCCTACCTCCTCCCTTCCTTCAGTTTCCTCTTATTCTTGTCCTTCTTCTTTTTGCTGGCTCGCATGGGGGCCTTGACAGCAACCTGTTTCCTATAACGCAGCCTGCAGCTACGGATGACTCCTGTCGTCTCCTCTTAGGCAGAGGGATCCTTATTGGGGAAGTCCCCCGCCGTGCCGGATAATTCATAGGAGGTGAAGGGTTGTCAGAAGTGTCATCTTCCCCCGTAATAGAGTCAGATTCGGCAGCGACAATCTCTGCCATGCCCTTCCCCCTACCTTTTTGTGGCACCCTGCATCGGTTATCCAGCTTGGTGCCTGTGATGAAGCGGGTTTTCAGATCGAATTCAGGTGGAGGAGTGTTCGCGATTACAAAGAAAATAGCCTCTGCATTGCTGATGCAACCCAGAACTTTGGCATCAGGCAGAGTAAATCGGACCTGGGTGCTGGTAGCAGAGAAATAATTCTAGGCTCGGACTCCATCCAGAACGTTGTCCTCAATGTCAAGACACGGGCTGGGGTTACCCAAAAAGAGCTGGCTATAGCCGAACTACTAGGAAAACCTACTCGGCAGGTAGGGTTCCAAGAAGACAAGGTTCTGATTTTGGTACACCAAATGCGAGGGCCGGATGAAAAGTAACCAGCAGAAAAGCTTCGGGGACAAAACTTGATGATCGGCACCTCCATCACAATAAATCCTGCTTACCTCATCCTCAGTGAACTTTGGGATAGAGATGAAGGAGTAGTCTGCTATGCGAGCAAGCACGCACCGACAGGCGGAAACTCCAGTATTATCCCAAGGCATTTCGCCATATTGGCGGATGAAAGTGTCAGCCTCCGTCGTTGACCCCTCAGCACCAGAGCGCATCAAAGACGGATAATGCATTAACAACCAACCTATCAGATAATGGTAAAGCATTTCAACCTGGTTGAAATCTTTCGAGATGTCACGGGCAATCACTTTCCTTGTGAAGGCAAGAAGTTCGTGGTGGATGCTGCAGGCCATCGCATGGAGCAAGGCAAGCTCGCACTTGAAGACCAACTTCACAGTAGGAAGGATGAAGCTACGACTAATCCTCCCAATCGCCCCTGAGCCTCCCGAGACTACACAAGTTTGTAGCTATATCATCAAGAATCCAGCCAAGGTAGCTTTGTCAGACAATAGTTGAGTATCCTGGTAGAAATAGTTGAAGGTGTCACCAGAACTACCAAACCCTTCACCGGTTGCGACAGTTCTCTTGGTTCCATGCACCTGGTCATTAACACCCCTCCAGGACTGGGGCTCCGAACAATGACCAGGCCCGAAGTCCCAATATTAAAGAGATAACTGGTCCAGGCCTTAATGTGAGGGTAAATTCTCCTCTGAGCTCTTGTCCTTCTTCTTCAAGATCTGCTGGCAAGTGTTGTGGTGGCACAATATTTCCCATTACACGACAAGAAATCACGGATATTGCTTCTCCAAATCCTCAAACTCCTCATTTGTCGGGGTGTACTCCTCATACGGTTCCTCACCCCAGGATAACCGTGAGACATCTTACATCTCATGAAGGGCAAGACCCATCTCTCCATCGGTAGTAAAGAAGGTCCCGGTACGACAATTGTACATCTTGGCCAAAGCCACGAACAACGTCAGGCTCTTCTCCAAACCATAACAAGAAGCCCTAATGGCATAATAGAGGTTGGCATCCTTCAAAGTCTTCTTATACTTCCTTAACACCCATCCTGTTAGGTTGATCCAAGGTGGCGAATGAGACACCCAGTTGAGCAAGTCCACTTTTTCCTGAGGATATAAGAACGTTTGAGCCTCGTAGTAATGGACATTCGGCCCCGTCTCATTCGAGAAGATGCCAGGTGCCAATCCGCGAATGTAATAAGAAAATGATTCCTTACTCGCCGTGGCTCTTTTTAGTTCAGAATTGAAACAAATGCGGCCGACTTGGATTCTGTCATGGTCCGGGGTTAGGTCGTCCGACATCTTCTTTTGAAGGGGTACCATATTGAAAGCTAATAAAGGCAAATGATGCTCCATCGTGGGTATATGCACCCTCGTTCCACCGGAGAAGAAATCCTAGGTCTCCTTAATCTTTATTATCTTGGGGTCTGAGATAGTGAGGGAATCCCCAAACAGGAAGATCGACTTCAAATGAAAGTCGTCGGTCCTCTCATAGTTCAGTTGGCTAAGCAGGTAGAACCAGGACTGGCCTGATATTACTTTTAGTCTTGCCTCAAACTGATCCTTGTTGACCTGAGCCTGGACATTGGCCACTATGTGATCAAACCTAACACCCAGGGCAGCCTGGGCACACCCAACCAGTACCTCCCTTGACGGATCTACGGGTAGAATCACTGCCAAAATCAAAGACAGAAGGTCAGTTAGAGACACCAAGATGCCATGCGGCCAAGTTATGCAGGGTACATGTGGTCAAGTCAGGAATAGTACATACGGCTCAGTTATGCAGGGTCCATATAGCCAAGTCATGACGAGTATATGCGGATCAGTTATGCAGGGTCTATGCGTCCAAGTCATGAAGAGTACATGTGGCCCAGTGAGGTAGGGTGCATACGGCCAGGTCATGAAGGGAGCATACAGCCGAGTAACGACCGGTGCATGCGGCCAAAGCGAGACCCGCACATAAAACATGTGACACAGTAATATGGAAATCCGTGCAGTGGACTATGTGCAAAGTGTCCGTGTGTCCAGTGTTCGCCTCCACCGATCCTTACCATGGATTGGCGCTTGAACGTCCAGATGGAATATGTGGGTTTCATTCTCCGTCCTAGTCGAAGAAGCATGGTGCTCCCCCTTGTCAACAGCCTTCGCGTACAGCTGCTGCTCTCGAAGAATCTGAAGAAATACCTGAAGATGTTGCTCATGCTCTTTCTCACTCCGACTATAGACCAAGATATCATCAATAAATACTACCACAAACTAGTCTAGTTAAGGAACAAAGATGTTATTCATAAGAGACATGAATATAGCTGGTGCATTGGTCGCTCCAAATGGCATAACTAGGAACTCCTAATGACCATATCTAGATCTAAATATCGTCTTGGATATATCTTACTCTCTGACTCTGATCTGATGATACACAGACTGCAAATCGATCTTAGAAAATATAGCTGCCCCACTGAGCTGATCAAACAAGTCATCTATCTTGGGCAAGGGATACTTATTCTTAATGGTTGCTGCATTTAGTGCTCTATAATCAATAACTAAATGTGATGAACCATCATTCTTTTTAATAAGAAGTAACAGGGCTCCCCAAGGCGATATACTAGGTCTAATGAATCCCTTGGCTCTCAAATCCTTAATCATCAGGTACAAGATCTCCAACTCAGATGGTGACATCCTATAAACTCTCTCTAAAACTTGCTCTGCTCCTGGAATTAAATCAATGTAGAACTCCACATCTCTAACTGGTAGTACACCTGGTAGCTCATCGATAAATACGTCAGGAAAATTATAAACTACTCTGGAAAACTGTGCCTCCTCTGCCTCTGCCATCATTAATGTAACCACCGTTGACTCTACTGTACCTCTCAAGAACGAGAACTTCTTCCCACCAGGTACACGAAAGATAACCTTTCCACTATGGCAATCTATCGTCGCGTGTCTCGTACTCAACCAATCCATCCTAAGGACGATATCATAATCGTCCATAGGAAACTTTATCAGCCTCTCGAGAAACTCTCTCCCGTACACTATAACTCTACAAAAGGGATATACTCTATCTACTCCCACGAGACCGTTACCAGTAAGTATATTCAACCTTACAGGTAAGGATTCAGACTCCAATCCAACTCGTGTCGTAAAGTATGGAGATATAAATGAATACGATGGACTAGAATCGAATAAAGCTGAGGCTGAATGAAAGTGGACAAGAATGGTACATGCTACTATATCTCCTGCTGCCAAAGCCTCCTCCATCGATAGCAAGAAGGCTCGACCCTGCCCTCTAGGTGCTGGTCCCTACTGTTGCTGACCTCTCGGTCTCACCTATGCCCGGGCCTACGCATACTGCTGCGGCCTCTGCTGGAATGCCTGAGCTTGTGGAGGTAAAGGCCTCTGAATATGCGACTGCTGCACTGGTACTGGTGCCCTGTACTGTGGCGCTGTTGGCCAAACTGCTGACTGGGATGATGACGATAAAGTCTGGTTTCCCCTAGGACATGCTCCGCCCATATGATTTGATGCCCCACACACCAAGCATAATCTATGTGCCCTACGACACTCTGATACTATATGCCCAGGTTTCCCGCAATGGAAAAAACTACGGGAAAAAGAAGAAGATGACTGCTTCTGTTGAAGGAGCATCTGGAAAGACTGCTAAGATGATATTGTCCTCCTCGAGGATCCAATTGTCAGGGCTTGAACTGCTGGAACTGGTGCTGATGACTGGGATGCTGATTCTCCTGAAACATTAGGACTCTTCTGGCTCCCAACTCGATCCGTTATCCTTTATAATATGTACTCATACCTCATAGCTGCCCGTATCACCGCGTCAAAGGTATAAAACTTATGTTGTTCCACCGCTAAGATAATCTCTAAGTGGAGTCCCTGCTGGAACCTCCTCGCCAACTCCAACTCGGTCGATACTAAAGTAGGAGCAAATCGACTAAGCCTCGCAAACTTTGTCGCGTAACCGTCGATGATCCTGCCCTCTTGCTTGAGGTTGTTAAACCTCTGCTGAAGCTCGTAACGCGTCACTGCATCAAAATACCTCGCTTGGAACCTCTTTCTAAAAACTTTCCATGGAATCGGTGTTGTGAGAGAACCCTCATGTCCTGTCCACCAGTCACGAGACAAGTCCAACAACTGTAGGCTCACTACTGCTATACGCTTTCTAGCCGGATTCCCTGTTGCCTCCAAGATGGACTCAATGTCCTGCAGCCAAGCATCGGACGAAATCGCGTCCTCTGTGCCATAAAAGTACGGAGGACTGAGACGCCTGAAGCTTGTCGCAGAATTATGAATCTGAGAACCACCTCGCTCTAACACTGTCTAGATCGACTGAGTGAGTACGATACTCTGGTGCTGCTGGGTCATCATGAAACCTCGAAGGATATCCATCAGGGCTCGAACAACACTCTCTGGCTTCTCGGGCTGAACTAGGTGCACTGGCAGCACCGGTGCTGTCTGTTGGTCCGATAGTGCCGGTCGATCTATCTCGGGATCTACTCTAGACTCTGTCCCTGAATGCCGAGGCCGATCTCTAAGAATACGCTGGGCTCCCGAATGCTGTCCCTCCTCGACCTGCACTCGTTCCATCTGGCCGATAGTAACAGAAATAATGTCCCTGAAAGTTAAGGACACAAGAGTCAATCGAAGAACATGATAGATCAACAAAAAAGTAGATATCAGATCAAGAATCAGGGATGGAGAAAATGACTAGGGATCAAGAAAAACAGTTTAGAATTGAGACATCTAGCAACAACAATAACCCCCACATATATATAAAAATCAGACCTGCATAGGCCACCACTAAAACCTTGTCATGCCCCAAAACAAGAATACTAGAGAGCGAGACTGACAAGGCCAGCTACGTATACTTAGAGCACTCCGGTACTCCGTATATACGGTAAAGCTGTAATACATGAGGGGTCACTACTACAAACTAATAATCAAGCCTAGGTCCAACAATCCATAGTGTCTCAATCACAAGAACAACAAAAATAATAACAAGATGTAAGATCAGCTAAAATATAATAGTAAAGAGTCCTAAACTATAATATACAGATGATCATGAAGCTAGTGAACAAAAAATGAATAAACTAGCCAGAATCTAAGTTATACATGATTAACCATAGGATATGTCAATCATGCTATTTTCCGTAGGCTAACTGATCAAACCAAAATACAAGCTAAATACGTGCTTGGTGGCTAAATGCCAACAAAAGTAGAATGTACATCAGAGTGGGGAAGTAAAAAAATCCACTCAAGTGGCCTGGTGCTTCTGGTGGTCACCATCCTCAGGAAAGTACGGAAGATCCCCAGGTGCTGCTTCTGGATCTGGCCATACAAAACCAATAGGGCCAGACCCCAAATAGCAAGTACCACAAAGAAAGCCAATCTAGGAACTTAAACCAACAACACAAGCAATACAAATACTGAAAGTAAAGACTGAATGCAAATGATCTCAGAAAAATAAAAGAAATACTGTAAACCTGCAAAAGAGACATATCCTGAATTGATAAACAAAATGGAATAACAAGTGCAGTAAATAAAGGTATGATCATGCAAAAACTAGACTAACCATCATCCATAAATCACGACAAATCATATAAGTACGGCTTGATACTTTAACTAACTAGGGTTATCACAATCCTAATTACTAACAATTATAAAGCAACGCAATACTAAAGTTCCTTCTGATCGTATGCCCCTGTAGTCTGTCCGGGATATCCATACGCACAAACCAGCACCGGATACTCCTCAAGATACTCCACAAGATAAACTACTGGATACTCCATAAGATACTCCACAAGTTAACTATATGAATAACCGGGACTGCATACAATCTAGGAAAATCCCTAGCCATGTACTAAGTGAGTCTCTAGTTAATAACCCCTAGCAGTTTCTTGTATGAATTTGGGTATGACATTCCGCATAATCCATCAAAAAGATGATACAACAAAACAAGTTCTAATAATAATATAAACAAGTTTTAATATACATTGCACAAACGAATTCTTATAAGCTACGACAACAACCAAGCCAGGTAAAGCTATGTGAAGCCAGGTAAAGCCATTTAAAACCATGTGAAGCCATGTCCATCCAGATAAATCCAAGTGAAACCAAGTCAAGCCATGTTCGATGAAGCCATCTAAAGTTATGCCCAGTCAAGTCCAGTCAATCTTGTCATCACGTGTAGTCGGGCAAAGCCGGGTAAAACTGAATAAAGCCAAGTCAAGTCATCTGAAGCCATGTAAGTTCATGTCCAATCTGGTCAAGTTATCGCATTTCCAAACAAAAGCCAGAAGAATCAAAATAAAATCATAAAAAACCAAGAATTCCTAAAGAAAGAGCACGATCGGTATACCGTCAGTACAGTCTAGTACATTGTCGGAATACCGGTCCAGAGATAGAAAAATCACAGCAAGTCTGGATTCCAACAAATCGGTATACCATCGGTACACTGTAGTATACCATCGGTATGCCGGCCAGGACAAATATTCTGAAGTCGGTTAACAATGTCGGCAAGGATCGGTATACCATCGGTACATTGTAGTACACCGTCGGTATGCCGATAAGGTTCATAGAAAATATTTAGAAATCCAAGTCGGTCGAATTCGGTATACCGTTGGTATGTTGTAGTATACCGTCGGTATGCCGGCTTCCAAGAATAAATATGGTTAAGTCGAGTCTAATTTTTGGGATCCAAATCAAATCCTAAAAATTACCAGAACCAAGTCTAACAAGAAGTCAAGTCTAGGGTAAGTCTCATATTACAATATAGACTAAATCTCATGGTCACAACTCTAGGGTAACTCTACGTTACTGATTTACCAAAAAGGGATGTAACAAGATTCTAACAGAAATCAAAACCGAAATGGTCACTAGGCTAAAAATCATGATAAGAACAACAATAATAAAGCATGTCTAAGATAAAAAGCAACAACCAAAGCTCCAGGAAAGTAAAATGACAGAAGGTAAAAAAAGTTTACGAAATCGGCAAGGTATACTTTCCTAAAGTGAGCTCCCAGCCTAAACCTTCTAGTCCACCACTACGAAGGGGTTCAGAAACCACACTCTAGGTCTCAAGACCAAGCTCCGAGCTCAGAGAGAAATAAAGAAGAGAAAAAAGAAAGAGAAATAAATAAATAAAATAAACTCGAGTACTATATATAGAGAGATTCTCGAAAATATCTCAAAAAGTAAAACAAATATTTGTTGGACAGTATACCGTCGGTATACTATAGTATACCGTCGATATACTGGTTACATATTAAAGTTTCAATTTTGAGAACTTTCGAGTTTCCTCGAGAACCAATAAAATACAATAAATAGCACAAAAATATGTATCCGCAAAAAATATGAATACTTTGAGACGAGTCTCACAATTAGCTCACCCTCATCGGTACTTTTCAAAGTACTGACCCTCGTTGCAGTAGGTTCCCCAAGCTAAGGCGACGTGACGAGGAGCTAAAGTTTCTTCCCCCAACCAGTCCATTACTCGGCGTACTCCGTTCGTGTCTTTTGAAGATTGTACAAACCATCCATGTCATGCCCCAGAACCAGAATACTGGAGATCGGGGGCATAAAAAGCCAGCTATGTACATCAGAGTACTTTATACCCCAAGATACGATCACGGCTGTCTAGGCATATGATATTTTACTCTACAAAACAACAATCATTACTGGGTCAAGAATCCTAGGTATCTCAATCTCAAGCAAGCAACAAGTTACAAGATGTATGATCACCAAACATATAATAGTAAGGCGTCCCAAACTATACATACACCGATAATTATGAAGGTAGTTACAAAATAAAGAACTAGCAAGATTACCATATTACGTGATTAACTCTAACTATAGTCTAGAATATGATTTACATGTAGGTCCATAGGTTAGAATGTCAAGTCCCAAAACACGAGCTAAATACTTGCTCGGGGGCTAAATGCCTCAAAAGAATAATTATAGAAGATCAAGTGGGTGATGAAAGAGGAACCCACTCATGGCCCCGGGTGCTCCTGGTGTTCACCATCTTGAGGCAGAAAGTACGAAAGATCCTACGGTCCTGCTCCGATAGCTGGCCATACAAAACTAGTGGGGTTAGACCCCAAAATAGCAAGTACCACAAGGAAGCCAATCTTAGGAACTAAAAACCAGCATGCAGACAAATCAATAAAAAATTGCACAAGAAACATTTAAATAAGTGCAATGGGTAAAATAATAGTTAAACAGTTCTAGAGTATTTAAACAAAGATATTGGGAATCAGTCTTCAGGTTACAATTTTCGGATCAGTTGTTAAATAAATTAGGATGGGACTAGACTGGACTGGAAATCAAGCAATCATGGCCATACGGCTTGCTATTATTAACTAACTAGGGTTATCACAGTCTTAGTTACTAACACATGCAGTTTGAAAATTCAATACAGCCACATGCCCGACAGTCTATCCTGATCATCCAGACATTCGGGATATATAATATAACTAACTTGTATAGATATTTTACTTATAATGTAATACTCGACGGTGTGCTGGAAGTATGTCCCTCACGATAGAGAGCTTCAAATCTACTGGTGTCGCTGGAATGGCGGGATTGCATGTAGCCAAAAAATTTCCCAAAATAATTCTAGTTATCAATCTAGTTTATTAGCCTGGATAATTTATTCAAAATTCCTGACCGTGGTTCTCTGAAATTTTCTATATACATGATGCAAGATTGGACAATAGCTTGACAAGCATAATCAAAATCAACCACGGGAATAACGGAACATGCAATACAGGTGCTACTCATGGCCTTGATCAGGACAGTACAAGAATTCTTGAGTCAGGAGTGCGCTACGACGAGCCACTATCAGGATTATCAGTACATTATCAGGATTATCAGTACAATATCAGGATTATCAATATAGTATCAGGATTATCAATACAATATCAAGATTATCAGTACAGTATCAGGATTATCAGTACAATATTTGGATTATCAGTTCCAATTCAAGATTCAGGAGTTCATTTATTATGTACAATCACTAAATCATGTCAGAAAATTAAGATCAATATCAAGAAAGTCATATTGTCATGCCCAGAACCAAAATACTGGAGAGCGGGGGAGTGACTCTGCCAACCACACCTTTCAGAATACCGAAGTAAGCCACAATGTGCTAAGGTTGTCAAGAGACAAGGGGGTGCATGCTACAATCAAGTCATCTAGGGTCAAGAACATCTCTGTCTCAATCATCAACCAAGAAATAATAAGAATAAACATGTAAGTTAAAGCACTTAGGCGTCCCTGATGCTCTATCAGAAAGATCATGAAACTAGTTATACAGGATGGTACACTAGTGCATTGTCAAGAGTACATGACTGTAAGTCAGCCGTATTCTAAATAAAATAATATGTAGAGGAAATAATATCTAGATAAACTGGCTAACAAGTGTCGTTGGCTAAACGCCAAAAGATAATACAAAATAATACTCATAGGGGGGAAGAAGAAACCCACTCAAGTTCCTCGGCGGATATCCTCCTGGTGTGTGCCATTTGTTAGATACATGACAGGGTCCTCGGGCTCTACTACTAAACCTGGCCAAAGAAAATCAGCGGGGTCAGGCCCCGATAGCAAGTACCACAAAGGAGCACAAGTGAATGAAGTAAAGCCAATAAAGTACATAAAATAGGAAAGTCCATACGACAACAGTAAGCGTATGACCTTTCATCGGAGCAGTAGGACACCCCTATAACCAAACAAGGACAAGAGGTGCCGCACTACTCTGAGATAGGGTACGACTAACCAATTATGAATACGACGAAGATAAAACACATCAATATAATCCAGGACACACATGCAATAATACAAGCTAAGATATAGATATAATATATAGCTTCTGTACATGACCTATTATGACACATTGGTGCAACCTTACAACCAAACAAGGATAAGGGTTAAACCATCGCACTGCAATAGTTCATGTCCCTAGACTACCAGCACATACTCATTTAATCGGCCAATCAATCCTACGGCTTGATACGTGGAGTCTGGATTATCCTAGAGATATTATGCATATAGGAATCCTCAGATCGAACCAGGTGCTAATAGGGTTAGTTGAGCCACAAATTTCCGTATAGCACATAGTAGTATGCATCGGTCCCTCGTAAGGCCACCGTGTTAAGATCGCATAGAACATATAGTATCATATAGTAGTCGGATATTGCCATCCACTAATAAGGATTTAAATAATATCCATGTAGACTAGCATGCACACCCAAATTCAGATGACTAGAGGCGGCTAGTTAGGCATGATCTAGAGATTTTATTCCCTCCCAATGCTCTACAAGTTTTAGTTGCCTAGTTAACCCTACTGTTAGTTGGAATCACATGGCATGGTCACATGTTACTCCCCTTATACGTTGTACCGTAGTACGGTCCATGCTAGATACGAAACCACTTTGTCACTTGGCAGTTTAATTTAGATTCACCCTAGCGTGATACAAAAATCAATCAAGTCCTAGCTACGCTTTGGTAGTTGACCCGCATACCATGCCCGTATTGGGAAATTAATATAATAATATCACATGTCATATAGTATAGGAGGTATTCTCGATGCATAACCCGAAACATATAATCTTATAAAATGTAGTAAGCTATGTCGCACCTCAATGAACATTTATAATATATGTACACATAGCACACAGTAATTGTATCGGCACAGATACAAGAAATCAGATCGAATCATCAAACTTACAGTTGGTCATATGAGTCTTATCACATGGGGACACTTGGTCAAGATATAATCTCCTCAAATCAGGTACACCGACTATCGATCAATGACTTTGCCGTCGAATGTGAGTAAGAAAAAAATGTACAAACCACTCTGGAGCAGATCCATAATTCTTAAACCAAACAAATACCGGGATTGCAGATCGTCTCCCAAGCAGAACTACGACCCTCACTCTACCCGACGAACAAAGGATAAGTTAATCTACTAGTCTGAGTTCACTTTGGGTTGCCACATGGCCTACTACAGCATATAATCATACTATGCACATAGTCAGTTCTAGCACATAGCTAGGTCTAGCACAGTCTGGTTACTAAGTCCATTTCTTCCTTAGGATCAATAACAAGCAATTGTCAAGACCAACCATATAGAACAAAGAAATATTCAAATTAAATAATTAAACTCAAGAAATCATGAAACGTGTACATAGATTACTAGGGTCGCATAGGATCACATGCACGCATAAGAAGTGCACGCATAAATTTCCATAAAGGTAAGGCCACATGCATTGATCAGGCGCATGAGCACTATCCGCATGGACTGCTTGCCGGATGAGACAAATGTCGCATAGGGGTCGGTGCCACATAGCATCAAGGCAAAGTCCACTCCTTGGAACATGTGTTGAAGTGACGTGCATTAAATACGTGTCAGTGAAGTAACATAAAGTATGATATGACATAAAGTATCAAGAAAAGACAAAACCATAGAAAGATGCACCAAAGATGCGCCAAAGTTCAGAGTCATGCGTCCAAGAGAAGGTGGGCCGCATGCTCTTCTTTCCGCATAAGTTCAATATCGCATGGAGTTCGATACCGCATGGAGTTCCTTTTGGACTTAGCGAATTTCTTATTCGTTCAGCGAGTGAATACACATGGTGTTCAAGGATACTTGTGTAAATTAGCAGTCATGCGTCCAACAAGATGGACGCATGTTGGTTGGCTATGCGGGAAAGAGTCCAGCCGCATAAGGATCATGTCGCATGGAAGTCTCGGTCGTATATTGCGCTGGCCGCATGAGAACTTCGTCTTCTCCAGACAACAAGTTCAGCCGTGACGAAAAACATCCAAAACCTGAAAATTATTTTCTTTATAAAAACTTTATTTTAAGTCCAAATCAAGTGAAACAAAAGCCAAAATACTCGAAATAAAATGCTCCAACATGAGAAACAACTAGTTTTTTAAAACACTAAGTTTTAGTAGATCAAAACTAAAAAAACTTATAGAACACATAAAAACCCAAATCTTGAAACTCAGATCTAGAAAAATCTATACATCAAAATCCAAAATTTTAAGAACTAAATATAATCAGCAACTCAAGGAGAACATTTTGAATCAACCATATTTTTTAAAATAATATATATATGAAAATTTGAAATTCTATGGCTTCACCACTTCGAGCAAGATGTACTTGCCTTGGTGGACTGACAAACCTCTTCCTAGAACCAAGTCTAAGGCTAGGGCTTCAGCCAAGGGGAGCTCTTGAGGGAAGGAGGAAGAAGAAAGAAGAAAGGATATACAAATGAGGAAGAATGAGAGAAGAGAGAGAAAACCACATATATATACCAAGTGGAGAAATGAGGTTAGTCCTAGGATTAAGTCATGACACTCTCCAACCAATCTCAACCATCCAAAATAGGCTTAGTGATTCCAATACTTAACCGGATCTGGTATCCATCATATATATAGGTCCTAGCTCGGATCTATGGCAATTGTCAAGACGTTCACTACTGGTCACGGGCAGTCTCCCATAATAAACATGAATACAATTAAATAAATACAAAATAATTACCGAAAACCCACATGTAAATACATAATGAATACATCTACAGGAAAAATTTTAAATATCACAAATTCAAAATATATCAAATCTGGGAACGTGTGTGACATCTCTACCCACCGTAGAAAAATTTTGTCCTTAGAATTCGCCAGGCTAGTCGATCTGATCACCAAGCAAGAAAACTCATAGACCAAGCATTAAGACTCATGATTCAATCAGGAAATTTATGATCCAGAATATCTCATGAACTACCAAATCTCATAAACTATATGTAACTGAATACCAAGAATAACGAAATAGGCAGGAAATAAAAGCACAGCAATGTAAATAAAGATGCAAGCAATCCACACAAACAAAAGAAAAGAGAAAGAGCAGGAGGCATACAGATACATATGTCTCCTGAGTCAGTCAAAATAGGAACCCGTCCTTGCTGGCCTATGCTGACTCCCAAAATGGACATAGATTAGTCTCGAGATAAATCGGTACCAACGACTTAGTCAAGAACATGACTCTGCCTAGGACGTACCTTCGTAGTTGGGACATATGACATATGTCATGTATCATGTGTCATCCTGACTTTTTCAACAAAGGGTAGTTTGATAATTTGACATGTATATTTGTATTTTAGGATTATTATATTAAATATTGTGCATGTGTAAATGTTAATTATTGTATTAATTATTTATTATTAGATGTTAGATTTATTTTTGGACTTGTATAGTGGACCTAACTAGTTAGTTTAGATCCATGGACCAATATTTAATTCTAGTTTAGATTGAGCCCAATAATAGGCTCATTCATTAGGATGATGAATTAATTAGTGAAACCAATTAGACTAGAACCTTTTCTCCTTAATTTTTTTTATGAGGGGCCCCAAGGGGTATTTTTGACATTTTATAATAGCTTCATGAGGGGCAAGGGCCGGCCACCTATAGGGAGGAGAGAGAATCTCTCTTTTCTTATTTTGACATTCCAATCTAGATCTAGAATTTTTTCTCTTCCAAATTCCTCATTCCCACACAAATTCATACTCAAAATTTTTTTAATTCCTTCCCTATTCTTCATTGGAGGCTACTAGAAGTAAGGATCTACAAGGAGGAGCAAGGATTACAAGTTAGAGGCTATTTCACTCAATTTGGAATTTTTATTGGAAATTTATCTCCTAATAGATACAATTCAGTTTTTTCTCTTTAATAAGATTCTAAATCTATAATTTAACCATAAGTAACCACCCCATATGCTACGGCTAACCATAGGAATTAGAATTAGGTTCATAGGAGGCCTATGGAGAAAGTTATGTGGTATTTTGTGTCAATTTTGGCAAAATTCTGAGATTGACACATCTTATGTTTGTCAATTGGTCAATTAGAACAAATTGACATTTGTTTGATTGTGTGTGACTAGTATCGTGTCCACAATTGGATACGTGTAGGCCGTATCCCGATAATTTGGCGATACAGGTTAATTTAGGGGTTTTCCCTCCGACACGGGAGTTTGTGCATGTCATATTTTGATACGGACACGTAGTTGTGTATTTAATTCTTCATATTATTCATAGTTAGTATTCTAGACTTGCTCGTGTCCTTCGGAATACGTTTGGTTGTGTGGTGGAGCCGTATCGCAAGCATATCATAGAATGAGTGTGATACTGGTACGATGCACTCCACGTGTTTGTTCATTGTGCCTCAATTCAATTTGACTTATTGATATCTATTAGATATGGTATATTAGATATGATATATCTATGTATATGGATATGTATCTATACTGTATTATATAGATATACATATATGGCTATAGGTATATGTATTTATATATGTAGATATATATATCTATAGGAATGTGTGTATGTTTGTATATATATGTGTGTGTGTGTGTGTGTGTGTGTGTGTGAGAGAGAGAGAGAGAGAGAGAGAGAGAGAGAGAGAGAGATTATATCTATATATGTATAGATGTGAGTGTATACATATATGTTGATATCTATATAGGTAAGTATATATATGTATGTGTGTGTGCATAGTATTGCGAGTGAGTGAGCAGTTACAGCAAGAGCCAGTGCAGCAAAGCAGTGCATCAATACACTGAGAAGAAGGCTAATAGAAGTAGCATTCAATATCGAGCAAGTGCATCGCTTGCTAATTACAGCAAGTAGCAATATGAGCAGCAGCTAAGTGCACTGCAGCTTTGAGCACTGCAGCTTGTGCAGGCAGCTGTAGAGCATTCAACAGCAAGCCACAACAGCTTGCACTAGCAGCAGGACAACTCAGCAAGGGCAAGTGTGGGCACAGCAATGTAGAGCAGTGACAGTTTGTAACATGTTGCTGCAGCATCAGTGCAGTATGTAGCACATCAAAAAGAGATACAGTGGCAGCTAGCCGATACAATTTCAGCACTGTGCAGGCAACAAGTGAAGCAGCAGCCAACTACAGTAGCTAAGAGCCAGTGAACTGCAGTAGCCAAGAGCTAGTGCACTACATTGAGCAGTATGTACAGCAAGTACAGTGTGCAGTATCAACAAGCTATTGCAGTAGCAGTGTATCAGCAACTCTAGCACAGCATGCATCAGGAACAAACAGCAATGTGAGGCAGGTAAGAGGTTAGAGTTAGTTAAGGATTTGGGTTTTAGTAGTGGTTTAGTAGTTTATTAGTGGTATAGCTAGTAGATATAGCTAGAAATAGTATAGTAGTTATATACTTTGTTAGGTAGTTATGTATATAGATACATTGTTAGCTAACAGTTAGATATCTATATACTTGTTAGATTAGTTGATATATGTAGGTATGTAGTATTGTATCTATGTATGGATATGTATTGATGGTAAGTTAGTATATGTAGTATATGTATATAAGTATTGGTATGATAGTTATAGTTTAGTTTTGGTAGTTAGCAATATTTTAGGATTTAAATTACCTTGTGATACCAAGGTAATGTCAAGGTAATTGGTAGATACTCGAGGTATTGAGTTTGAGTATCAAGATGGGTGTGTAGGTAGTGAGATACGCATTGGTTCAAAGCCAAGGTATCCAGTTTGCATTAGTTAGCTTAGATATTATATGTATTGTCTTGTATATATATATAAATTAGTATTTTTATATCAAAAACTTGTGTATCTTATGATACGGTATTTTGTGTGTATCTTAGTATCTTAGATTAGCTAGTGTGACCTAGTTAAATAGTGTGCGGACCTAATATTCTAGAGTTAGACTTATACAACCTTGAAATAACAAGTTTGACCAAGTTTGACTACTTGACCTAGAGTTGACCTAGTTTGACTGTTTTGACTTAGAAATGGCTTTATGACCTAGAATTAAAATAGTTTAAATTATTTTCATTCCAGAACCTGTATTGATGCAACATACCATATATAGGTCTGTGTGACACCATCTTGGGCATCGAGAGACACACCTTGCTCAGGACCTCAAGCGAGTACATTTTTCTGTTAGTTTTTATTTTATAATAGTGTATATATCTCATGTTCTAGAATTGTATACTTGATTCTGACACAGTAATTTCACAGACTGGTACTACATAGATCTTTTCAGGAGATGTTATCCCCTACCGTGTTCAGCGGGTACTCCTTCACATGTATTTCATCGTGTGAATTGGGTATTAATTATTTATATTTTGTGTTCACACACTACTCGTATTTAGTGTGCTTATATTAGTGTACACACACTGCTCATGTTCAGTGTGCCCATATTTGTGT
Organism: Iris macrosiphon; assembly: GCA_036927795.1. Taxonomy (NCBI): domain Eukaryota; kingdom Viridiplantae; phylum Streptophyta; class Magnoliopsida; order Asparagales; family Iridaceae; genus Iris; species Iris macrosiphon. Next base: position 251,881,554 of record JAYESA010000004.1, read on the forward strand.
TCGTAACGTGTCGTGATTGGATCCATTGGTATTAGTTGGGGATGGGGGAGTAGGAGTTAATTTTATGATCAAAGCCCCGGTGTATTCGTATACATATTGATTATGTACCATACTTATAATCGAGTTACCTTATTGTATTCTTGTTTAACCTAAACCGATCACATAATAAACTTGTATTCTGAGGCACATTAGTTAGATTTTAGTTATTTCCATTATTGCAGATACTCATATTGCTTGTTCTTCATTCTCGTACATTACCTGCTCACTTTTGTTCATTTCACTCATATGTTTAGTTATCTTATATTTTTTTCTATTATCTGTTTTATATGCTCGATTATGTATTTGAAACTGCTTTCAAAGGTATGTACTTTGCTCCAATCCTGACTGGATATATTTTTCTAGATGATTGGCTCATAGATCAGTATCCTACATTCTACGGGCCGCATGACGGTGTACCTTTAGAGGATACTCCTGTAAACCAGGAGGACTTAGTTGCAGAGCCTGAGGAGGTTTAGTTTATATTTTAGTGGACTTATTAGACTTCATTGAGATTCATGGCATGTGTATTATTTTAGACTTGTGGATTGTATCTTGATTCTTTTCTTCGTTATTCCATTCGTGCTTTATCTTCCTTAGTTTGCATTATGATTAAGTATAGTTATATTTATAAGATACCATATTGTTCCTCCATTTGGAATTGAGATGATTGACATGTACCCTATTTATATTGTTGAGATGTTAGTTAGTTAGTTAGAATTGACCCAGACAGCGTTCTACCACCAATGCCGTGGCGTAGGCTGGGCGTACCCACGTACTCGTGCCCGAATATCCGGGTACGGGTCATGACATCATGAGATACGAAGGCAAGAGAGTGAGACGAAAGTTCATCTCCACTCGCCTATTATACGAAACCCAAAAGATAGATAAAATTGGAAGAACTCAAATCTCACCCTCGACTTGACCACCTTCTGCTAACATCTGTTCTAGCACGCCAAACCCAGCTTGCTCCCGTCTCGGGGCTGCTAGAACTCTGTCATGAAGATGCCTCTGCTGACCCAACTAATATTGCCTCGGGTGAAACACATATGCTTGCGTCAACATCGAATATTGGGCTAACGGCCGCACTGCTAAAACTGGCTCTTGATACGGAACTGCTCCTGGAGCTGGCAATGCTGGGAATTATCGATATTATCCTCCCTGCCTCTGTATTTTTGGGCAAGTAGCTATCATATGGTCGGAAGCCCCACACTCAAGCATCTTTCACTTGCCATCCTACATACATCCTGAGTGTGACCTCTTTTGCCATAATAGGTACATCCTACTGGATTCATCGGATGTTGTTGATGTTGTCTCGGCTGTTGTTGCCAAGTTGCCATTGTCTAATCTGATGCCACTGGCCCCCGTGGTGCCAAATCGCGAATACGAATATCGGGTGCTGGTCTCCTACTTGTGTTATAGGCATGAGACCTCTTATGCCCTCCAGTCCTTGAAGCTAACCTCTGGATGGTAAGCTCATGTCTCCTGGCTGCTATTAATATGACATCGAAGGTCTGGTAGTCATGTCCTTCAAATAGTTACAGAATCTCAAGATGAAGCCCTTGCTGGAATCTCATAGCCCTTTCTTGCTCCGTCGTCACCATAGCTGAAGCAAACCTGCTTAGTCTGCAGAACTCTTGCATATCCATCCATTGTTCTGCCAGATTGTTTATGATCAATTAATCTTTGTTGCAGCTCGTACTGAGCCACTACTCCAAAATACTTGTCTCTGAACCGGGTCCTAAAGTTGTCCCAAGAGATATGATGCCTCAAGACGACTTTCTCCATTGTCCACCAATCACGAGCAAGATCTTGTAGTTATAATTGGACTTAATTGACTTGCTCCTCTGCTGGAATCTTAGATGCCTCCATGATCATCTCAATATCTTGAAGCCAGGCATCCGCCGTAATAGCATCCTCTGTGCCATTGAAATAGCCCGGGTAGAGTCGACAGAATCTGTATGATGCCCTCATCTTCTTCTTCACTCTCCTCCAGAGCTATTGTCGAAGCTGCTGGTGCTGCTACACTACCATCTAATGTTGTTGTGTAGCCATTATACCTCAGATAATTTTTAACAGTACCTGGGTATCAAGTGCTACTGGTGTTACTGGAACTCCCGGGGGTACTGGGATCTCTGGTACGTGTTGGCCACCCATTGGCTCTACTCGAAGTTGATCTTGAAAAAGTACTGCCTCTTGTTGGTGATAAATAGGATCTTGCTCTGCTAGCTGTTCTACCATATCTGCTGCTCTAACAAACGGGGAAGAGGTGCCCCTGAAGGAAAAGGACACCAAGATATCAAAGGACATGACATGAAAGAACAAGGAAGCAAACTGCTGATAGTTCAAGCTCGATATCGAAAAAGACGGATTTAGGATATCAAAAGAAACAATGTTGATTGAGACTCCTAGAATAAGACACCCCACAAGTCTGAAAAGGCAGACCTGCATGGGCTACCACTAAAATCTTATCACGCTCCAGAACTAGAATACTGGAGAGCGGGGGAGTGACTCAGTCAACTACACCTTACAGAATACCGAAGTAAGCCACAATGTGCTAAGGTTGTCAAGAGACAAGGGGGTGCATGCTGCAATCAAGTCACCTAGGGTCAAGAATATCTATTCCTAAATCATCAACCAAGAAACAATAAGAATGAACATGTAAGATAAAGCAGTTAGGCGTCCCTGACACTCTATCAGAATGATCATAAAACTAGTTATACAGGATGATACACTAGTTCATTGTCAAGGGTACATGACTATAAATCAGCCATGGTCTGAATAATATACAATTATATAGAGAAACTAATATCCAGATAAACCGGCTAATAGGTGTCATTGGTTAAACGCCAAAAGATAATACAAAATAATACTCATAGTAGAGAAGAAGAAACCCACTCAAGTTTCTCGACAGACATCCTCCTAGTGTGCGCTATTTGTCAGATACAAGAAAGGGTCCTCGGGCTCTGCTACTAAACCTGACCAAACAAAACCAGCGGGGTCAGGCCCCGATAGCAAGTACCACAAAGGAGCATAAGTGAATGAAGCAAAACCAATAGAGTACATAAAATGGGAAAGTTTGTGTCACAACGGTAAGTGTATGACCTTTCATCAGAGCAGTAGGATACCCCTACAACTAAACAAGGACAAGAGGTGTCGCACTACTCCGAGACAGGGTACGAATAACTAGTTATAAACACGACGAAGATATAACACATTAATATAATCCAGGACATACATGCCATAATACAAGCTAAGATATAGACATAATATACAGCCTCGGTACATAACCTATTGTTACATATTAGCGCAACCCTACAACCAAACAAGGACAAGGGTTGAACCGTCGTACCGTCGTACCATAATAGTTCATGTCCCTAGACTACCAGCGCATACTCATTTAATCGGCCAATTAATCCTACAATTTGATACGTGAAGTTTGGGTTATCCCAGAGATATTATACATATAGGAATCCTCAGATCGTACCAGGTACTAGCAGGGTTAGCCGAGCTACAAATTGTAGCATAGCACAAAGTAGTATACACCGGTCCCTCATAAGGCCACCATGCCAAGATCGCATAGAACACATAGTATTATATAATAGTCGGATATTTCCATCCACTAGTAAGGATTTAAACAATATCCATGGGGACTAGCCTATACACCCTAATTTAGATGACTGGGTGGCTAGTTAGGCACGATCTCGAGATTCCATTCCCTCTCAATGCTCTACAAGTTTTAGTTGCCTAGTTAACCCTACTGTTAGTTAGAATCATATGTCGTGGTCATATGTTACTCCCCTTATATATCATACTTTAGTACGGTCCATGCTAGATACGAATCCACTTTGTCACTTGGTAGTTTAATTTAGATTCACCCTAGCGTGATGCAACAATCAATCAATTCCTAGCCACGCTTTGGTAGTTGACCCACATACCATGTACGTGCTGGATAATTAATATAATAATATCATATGTCGCGTAGTATAGGAGGTGCAAATTCCCTCGACCAAATTTAGGTTTACTTAGCTTAGATAGAGAGATTATGGTTAATTTGGTGCCAATTAGAATTAATACGCAGAGTCTATATATTTTTACAATATTTATATCACTTAGTACGCTTTACCGTTGCTTCGATATTTGGAGCGCCACCCTAGTATTTACCTTCAAACAAATTTTATACACAATTCCTAGACATGACAGACTACCCATTTGACCCTTGTGTAACTCTTAAATACTCTATATTGTGCTTCATTTTAGTCGTGTAATAATTGTTACAACCGCCCAGTTTTAAATCCCAATAAATCCAACCTTGCGCAGTTGCCATTCCAATCAAAATTGGAGACACAACCTCAACCCATTTTTATACAACCCAAATAAGGATATTATTTTATTCTTAATCTGCTATGTCCATGACAATAGCGTTTCATAAAATCCTACTCCCATAAAATTCCAATTAATTGAAAGGCATCGCTTGTACTAATTCTTATTTAATTTAATGTGAAGACCATCCTCACCCAAAACTAGACCCAACAAGACCCATGTACACCCTACAACCTTTCATGTGGACATGTTTCCCACCCCAAAGAGCCCTGGCCGGCCCAATTCCCGAGGTCAACCCCCTAATTCGCTCTCCTATATAAATACATTCCTCTCTCTTCAATCCCTAGAAACCCATAAACCCTAGCCGAACCCTATTTTTCATCCCTCCACCTCCGCCTCCTCTTTACCAGAAACCATCACCATCACCGCCACAGCCACCACCTCCTCCGCCTGCCCTTCCCCCTCGACGCCGGACCACTACCCCAGCCCGCCTGCACCCGCCGGTCCACTTTAACTCCACCATCATCACCATCTCCGCCATAGCCAGCCCGACACCACCATCAACACCACCCCAACACAACCATCCACCTCTTGACCACCTCACCGACAGACCCCCACCGCTAAGCCGCCGCTGCCAAAGCTGCTGCCATACTGCTGCTGTTGCCGTTGCTTCCCCGTACGACGCCGGAGCTCCGCCCTCACGCCGGAGAACAGCCGTCGATGAACCAGACCCCCCGCTCAGCCACAACTAGGTATCCGTTTACTTCACCCCTTTTACTTCACGTGTCGTGGTATCATCGTGTCGTCCAACGGACATGAGAGACAGTAAACCCTAAGTAATATATGTGTATGTGTATTATTGTAAATTAGTAATTAATGATCAATAATTTCTTAATTAATAAATGATTTATAATTATGAACACTGTGTTAACCCAGGACTTGGACAACTAGCCTTGTGCACGTATTCTTATAACATGCTAGTTAGTATACGGACCAGGACAGGAGACGAGGTACGCATCTGAGGAGGAGCTAGAGGTGCTTCCGTCAGAGTTCCCATGATCATTTGGTAGGCCTTCTGCCTAGAATTGGAGCATCATTATCTAGTCAGCCGATGCCCTAGTCATTATTCTTTTATTCTATCTTTCAGTACTTTTATTTCGTCATAGTAGTGGGTTTGTCCCACTAGACATTTTGGATTGTACTATGATATTTCAGACTGGCGTTTATCTTCCAGCATCTATTTTAGTATTTCTTGTTATATTATGGATGAGATTAGTTTACCTGTTGTATATTAGTATTGGACTTGTTAGTATTTTAGGACAGTGGAGTACACTTCGTAGGATCCATTAAATTGGGTATTCCCTTGGAGACGTATTAGCGGGCTATTTCCACGTGGCCTAGTCCCGTGTACTTTGGGACCGGGGCGTGACATGGTTCTAGTGGTGGCCCATGCAGGTCTTGTTTATCGCTTGCGGTATGGTAATATGCCCAGCGAGCCTGCAATAGGATAGGAATTACTATGTCTCATCCACTTTGATTACGTCCTTGAACTTCCTTCATATTACTTCTAAATATCTGTATTTTGTTTGCTTGATTCCGTACTCTTTTAATGAAGTTCTTTCTCTTACAGCAAGATAAACTTGAGCAGTGGACGAGGAGCATACGGTGCCGTGGTGCCAGCCAATACCACCCAGAGAGAGGAGATATCCGAGGGACCACCTAGAGAGCAACCACCACCACAGGCCCCGGTGATTCTACAGGCCCCGCTGATACATTGGCGCGAGACTTCTCAGGGCGACCCTACACAGCAGCACGAGGGTCAGACTTCACAGACAATCCCAACACAGCATTTCTAGGGCCAGACTTTGGGGGCTACACCGATGCCGCAAACCGAGAGGCCGACATCTGAGGAGACACCTACTGCGCAGCCGGAGGTCCCATTGCCAGCACCTCTACCCTATCAACCTCAGATGCCACAATCAGATGGATAGCCACAGATGCTACAGTTCTTCCAGGCTATGATGCAGGCACAGTGGCATCAGACCGAGACGTTGAGACAGAGCTTGATGGCAGTCCTAGAGAGGACACATGCACCAGCACCCGTACCAGCACCTACACCAGTTCAGACAGTTGGTACTGTACGAGGGTTCCGCTACATGGGCCCAGATACTTTTTTGGGCAACGAGACTGCAGAGGAGATCTCTGATTGGGTCGCTAACACGGAGATGCTACTAGAGGCTTCTCAGCTACATCCAGACCTATGGATGATCGCAGTGAGGGCCCAACTGAAAGGCAACACCCATCACTGGTGGGACTCCATAGAGCAAAGCGTCGGCAAGACATAGACGTGGGAGCAGTTCTTAGAGTAATTCAATACGAAGTATTTCCCGGCTACAGTCAGAAATACCCTATACTCCCAGTTTCTGCATCTAGAACAAGGGGATATGACCGTAGACGCATACGACGCAGAGTTTAGCCGACTTAGCAGATTTGGTGCCGTCCTGATACCCAATGATCTAGAGAAGGCCCAAAGATTCCATCACGGCCTTATTTTCGAGCTGCAGAGGTACACCACCACTCAGACGAGGATTTTTTATGAGGAGGTTCTTTCAGAGGCGAGGATCCAGGAAGCCATTGGCAGAGGAGCAAGACGTTCCAGCACGACCGTACCAGCCAGAGCCCAGCCCAGAGAAGGAGGACCGATCCGTCGCCCCGAAGCACAGATACAACAGAGGATAGTGCCATACCAACACAAGGAGCTTCTGACTTGTCACCATTGTGGCAAGAGGGGACACATCATCAGAGATTGTCGGAAGAAGCTAGGATTGTGCATGATATGTGGAGCAAGTCAGCACCTTGCCAGAGATTGCCCACAGTGCAGAGACGTAGCACCGCAGACAGGACAGAGGCCAGTAGCACCAGTCCCGAGGATACTACCCCCGCCAGGAGGTCAACGTCCACCAGCACCCGGAGGATTTCATAGGGGACCACACTTGGCCCTATAGGAGGCACAGTTTGATCGAGCCAGAAAGCAGGCCGGAGGGCAGAGTGTCACGACCCGTACCCAAAAAATTGGGCATGAGCCGTGGGTACGTCCAGCCTACGCCGCAGAATCGGCGGTAGAATACTGTAAATGTCCATTCTAGGTCACAACATCTATATCTCACAATGATCAGTTAATAACCTCTCCAAAAGGAGGGCAACCACGCAATATATATATGAATACTCAATCACAATAACTAGGGGAAGAGTAAAAGCACGATAAAATAGCACAAGGAAACAAGAACCAAAGAGCAAGTACAATATCCAAATATACAGTCCAAGTCTAAAGTCTACAATATCACGGAAGCAACAAAATAATAAATACAGTCATCCAACAACCAACTGGGAGCAACCCAGTGAAACCCACCTAGCTACGCTAAGGCGCTAGCGGCGTCTCGTCGACGGGCTCCTCCTCAATCTCCGGGTCACAACACTCCTCGACACCTGGCCCGTAGAATATCGGGCAAAAATCCTCAGGATCCTCTGAAAAAAATATGCCCAGTCAGGACTGGAGCAAAGTACATAACTCTGAAGGCAATTCCAAATACATGGTAAGGTGTATATGACTAGCAATATAAAAGTATACAAGATGCACAGGAAAATAAATACATGGTAGAGCAGATAATGTAGCTGTAATATAAAATTGGAGAACAATACAAGTAGTAGAGAAGTAACTGCATGTGAGAAAACAGGAATACTAGCTAAGTGCCTTGAGCACAAGTTCGTTATGTGATCGGCTTAGGTTGCACATGAATAATCTATGATAACTCCGTTATGCGTGAGTTGCATAACCGACATACACATGAATACTGTTTGGCTTTGATCACATAACCAACTCCTACTCCCCTCCCCCACTAATACTCTTGGATCCAACCATGACACGCTACGTATATGATAAATAACTCGTGCACATGAAGGCGAGAGCACAAGAAGCACATGATAGCACAGGAGAATCAATACCCGAAGCACATGATAAAATACACGTGATAGAGTACCCGTTGAATACGGTAAAGGGGATAACATCTCATGACAGGATCCACTAGTACCAGCTCGTGTAACAATGTGTCAGAATCAAGTATTACAGTTCTAGAACAGGTGATATAAACGCTATCATGAAATGAAAACAATCAAAGGTAGGTACTCGCCTGATGTCCTTAGCAACTAGTGAGGATCGAGATCCGGACTAGCGTCGCAAGAAGCTATTATAAAAAATAAGATTAAATGGGGTTCTAAAGAGTTAAACAGATATAAAATAACTAAAAACAGGGTTCTAGGGTTATTCTAGGTTTAACGGGTCAAACCGGTGAAATTTGGATTAAAAGGTCAACCTAGGGTCCAAAAAGTCAACTTTGGGTCAAAATTAGGTCAAACGTTGACTTTTACGGTCAACGAGGGCAATTATGGTCAACGCTAGGTCAAACTAGGGTGCCCCTAAAATTCTAGGTCAAAACTAGCTTATTAAGCTAGTAAACCTTCAAACCCGCCTCCTCGAGATACCAGGATAACCTCGGTATCCGATATCTCGACCTAAGCTACGCACCCTGCCTATACTCGCTAAAACCTATGCTAGCACGCGTAAATATATATACCAATACATATAAAAGCAATTCTAAACCTATTCCTAGGCAATTGCTCAAAAATCCCGCTCCGATACTCAATACCTTGGGTATCTCAAGGTATTGAGATACCTTGATATCTCAAGGTATTGAGATATCCACCCATCTCTCACTAACACTACTAACTAGCTATCTAACTATGCAAATACATACACACCTAGGTAATATATCTAGACTACTACATATATAAACACATATGAATATCTACATAACTATATATATATATATCCACACATACACACACACACACACACACACACACACACACACACACACACATATATATATATATATATATATATATATATATATATATATATATATATATATATATATATATATATATATATATATATATATATATATATAACCATACCTATAATATATCTAACTAATCTATCTATATCTCTCTAAACTAAACTATCTATCTATCTATAAATCTCTCTCTCCCTCTTGCTGCGCTACTGTCGATGCTACGCCTGCACTGCCGCTGCTATACTCTTCTACTGCCGCTAAGTTTGCTGCTGCTACAATTGCAACATGTTGCTGCTGCTGCATGCAGCGCTGCCGCTGTTGTAGCGCTTGGCTGCTGCGGCTGTTGCAGCAGGCTGCCTCCTCGCTGCACTAGCTTCAGTTGGCCCCCCTCGCTCCATACTCTGCTGCCCTCGCTTCTATACTCTGCTGCATATGCTGGCTGCTCTGCTATTGGCCACTGCCTCGCTGCTGTCTTTGCAGTTGGCTCGCTGCGCTGCAGCCTGCCTTAGTTGCTGCTACTGCTACCACTGACTGCTCACTGCTCCTCCCCCATCGCTGCACTGCTAGTTGCCTCGCCACGCCCACTGCTTAGCCCTCGGCACCACACACACACACACACAATCACACACACACACACACACACACACACACACACACACACATATATATATATATATATATATATATATATATATATATATATATATATATATATACACAAGAACATATATACATATATATATCTACACACACAACTATATATCTATATATACACACACTTATACAAATAGGTACACACACTTACAAATACGCAAGCACACACACACACTTACACTTATAGATATACACAAACATATATATATACACACATACTCATACATATATATATATATATACAAAAACACACTCACACCTATATACAAATACTCACTCACCCTCACACCTCTCACACACACACTCTCACACACACTAACACACACACACACACAACTACACATACATAAATACACACACAAACACACTTCCCACACTCAACCGCACTCATCCACACACACAAAAATACACACATATATATAAATATATACTCAAAAACTCTAGCACACACTCTTCGAAGCTAAACCAACGCACGCACAAGCCCAAAACCTAGAAACCAAGTCAAAATGGCCATTCGGTCATTTCGACGAACACATGGTGTGCGGTTCACAAAATCTCGTGAAACGCACACCAAACCTACTCGGAATCGGCCCAAAATTTACCCATGGGTTCTAATCGATGTCTAGATACTAGAAAAAATACTAACTCGTCGATTCTAGGTCCGTGGTAAAAATGCGCATGCACATAGAACCTACGACGATGAAAACCCCCAAATTGCCCGAAACGTCCATTTCTCCGTGACACGACCTCACGTGTCCGAACGGAGATACGTACTTACCCTCAAGACACCCAAGCACATCTACCTAGGTCCGTCTAATCTAGGGCATCACCCAAAATTGGGCCAATCTCGGATTTCACCCAAAATTGACACAAAACCTAATGTCAAAGTCTCCAAACACAACCAAACTAGCTCTAACTTCCTTCCACGGGTAGCCTTAAGGTCTAGAAAGGTTCTAAACCACTAATTACACTATATAAGAGTAATCACTAAGGGAAAATTAGGGTTTACCTCTTGGAAGTTGGAATCCCAAGGCCAAAGTCTCCAAAACCCTTGAAATCACCACCCTCAAGCCTCCAAGCTTCCACACTAAGTCTAGGCTCTACACACCTAGGTTAGGAAAAAGTATAGGGTTAGGGTTCACATCCATGAAGAATAGAAGAATAAAGAGAAGAAAAGACTTACTTGAAGCTTGTTGGAAGAAGGAAGAAGGAAGAAGAAGAAAATGGAGAATGGAGAAGAAGAAGAAGAAGAAGAAGAAGAAGAAGAAGAAGAAAAAGAAGAGAATGGGGAGGGGGTTGCTGGTCTGGGCCTGGGAAAGGGGTTAGGGGCCGGCCAAGCATGTATAAAGTAGGTTACATGGATGGAAAAAGACCAAAATGCCCTCTCCTTTGGTCATGCTAATTGGGATTTGGGTTTGGGGTTCCAAAAGCACTCAAACTAACTCCTAATCACTCCAACTAACTAAAATAAAATATAATAATAATTCTAAACCCATAAATAAGCCTCACAAGGGTTTTGGTTGGGTCGGACATGGGTCCACTAGGGTCTGACATGGGTCCAGACTAGCCAAAACCCTAAAACAATCAATAGAAAAATAATACAACCATCAATTAAATATAGATATAATTAATTATGAATAATACACAATTTACCAAATAAAGAAAAACCTTATTTTTTAGAATTGGGTAGTGACAAGCCTACCCTCCTTAAAATAATTTCGTCCTCGAAATTAAAAAGACCAAACTAGGACATGAATGCAAGGAAAAAAAAAGAACCATACCTCAGGGCTCGAAAAGATAAGGGTATCGCTCGCGCATTTCATCCTCCCTCTCCCAGGTCGACTCACCTAGAGAGTGATGCCTCCATGCGACGCGAACCAAAGGAATAGTCTGGTTCCTCAACACCTTCTCCCGCCGATCCAAAATCTCCACCGGCTGCTCTGGATAGCTAAGAGTAGGGCCCACCATAATCTCTGAGTGATCCAATATGAGATTGGGATCCGCCACGTACCGTCTCAACTGCGACACGTAGAACACATCATGAACTCCCTCTAGCGTAGGCGGCAAATCTAGCCTATACGCCACAGCGTCGACCCACTCAAGGATGCGAAAGGGTCTGACGAAACATGGGCAAAGCTTCCCGCCTCTACCAAAGCAAATAGTGCCCCGTGTTGAAGAAATCCTTAGGAACACCAGATCTCCAACCTAGCACAAATAAGGTCTCAGCACTTAATCTAAATTCTAAGCTATACCTCAAACTCCAAAGGTCTCCGGTGGCTATCGGCCCAATGCCGCTGCCTGTCCTTGTAAGCCCCTGATTTTTTTTCAAAATATTAAAATTGGGATTTTTCACATTTTCTGGAATTTTCTGAGAATTTTCTGTAATTAAAATCAAGCTTTTCAATTAATAAATGATTTTTAATTAGCAATAAATAATATTAAAATATTATGAAAATAATATTTTTGGGTGTAAAATAGAAAACTGGACTTAGGGCAATTTTTCTGGAATTTATTGGGCCCTGGACCTATTTTTAAAACACCTAAAACTATTTATGTAATTATTTATTTAATTATTAATTAATTTATTATTATTATTATTATTATTATTATTATTATTATTACTATTATTATTTTCCCTTATTTCAGCCCGGCCCGTTTCCCTGGCCCAGCCCACGGCCCAATACCCTGGCCCGGCCCACGGCTTACCGGGTCGGGTCGGGTCCACCCGAACCCGACCCGCCGCCCGGAGACCCGCTCTCCCCCCACGAAGCTTCTCCCCGCGTCCGGCGCGCTGCCCACGTCTGCCGCCGAGACCGCCGCGGCCGCGCACCCCCGCCCGCGGCCACGTCCCCGCCTTCCTCGCTCCCCTCCGCCTCACCCGCCGCCATTCCCGGCCGGCCTCCCCCTTTAAAACCCGCCCCCTTCTTCTCCTCCTCCGCCTCAGATCCCTCCGCCTCCCTCGCCGTTAGCCACCCGACGCCGCCACCACCCTAGCCCCGAGACCCCCGCCGACGGCCAGACCCGCATCGCCCCCCCCGTCGCAGACCTCCTTCCCCGTCGACGGTCCCGCCAGCAACAGCCGCAGCAGACAGCAGCAACTCCAGCGCCACCGCAAGCCGGCGGCGCCGCCTCGCCGTGCCGCTCTTGCCGGCGCCGCCCAGCCCCGGCCGGCCTCCCCGCAGCGGCGCCGCCCATCCTCCGGCCGGACCGTCGCCGGCAGCCCCAAACCAGTACGAAACCCTAACCCTAATTTGAATCTCGTGTCGGCGTGTCGGACACGACACGGACACGGTTTCTTCGGTTTTTTGGGTCCCCTTCAGGTGCGTGTAACTTTCGCCTCGTAGCTCTGTTTTCGATTCCGTAAATTGCGTTGTGAAGCCTGTATGACCCTCTCGGTGTCCGGACAAACTGTTCGGGGCACCGCGTCCTGTGGTGATCGCACACCGCGATCCAAAAACAGGAAAAACCAGACCCTGTTTCACCCCGGAACTGAGTCCGCCCCGCCAAACGGGACGACTTGGTCGCGTGCGGTCTTCACAGATACGTGCGCATCATCGATACGGACGTGTGAGTCTTCGTGGAAGCTGATTCGGGTGTGCGTGCACACCGGAATCAACGCGTATCCGCGGACATCGCCCCGTATCCGCCTTTTCGGCAATTCACCCTAACTTCGTGCACACTCGTCAGATCGAGACGAAACTTGCGCCATCGGACTCGTAGCGATACGCTGGTCCTGTGGGTCAAGTTTGGTTCGATTCTGAGAACGTTGACGAAATCGCGTGTCGTGGGCCCCACAGGCCCCGCTCGACGGGCGATTTTGTGTTCGGCTCATCGGAATCCAAATCTGGAAGTTCCGTTGGGTTCGTATCAGCGTTCCTGACCTGTTGACACTAAGTTTGGTGAATTTGGAGACTTTTGACCCGGACACGTTTTTCGGTGCAAAGCGGGCCCAACGGCGGACCCCGTTTTGACCCGAAACTGCCATTTTTGCCCTTGTCTCCAAATTGGACCCAAGGATAGGCGTTTCTAGCTATTTGACATCTTCTGAGCATGATGGTAATGTCTATTTCAGCTTTTGGACTCATCTGTGGAAATTTCTCCCAAGAACCTAATTAATCAGATCCAAACAACAGGCAAGTACCTGCACTTCAAGTTAATCTTTATATATTGTGATAAATTAATTCCCTGACATACATGTACCCTTGATGTTTACACCTAGTGTTAGAAATGTTGAATTTTATGTCTTGAATATTGGTAGTTCCTGTCTTGTTTTTCATGTCGGGTGGGAGAATACCTAGAAGGCATGTAGTTTACCCTTTCCCCTGGATTGACTAATAGATGTTGGTACACGACTGTCCATCAGCCGGATCTCGATTGAATTGTCTAATAGCCGTTTATGACGGCCGGATTAGCCTTATAAACCCCTACATGCCAACTATGTATTCTAAAAATAAACACAAGTTCACACAGATAGTTCTGGTCATGTTATATTTCTTGCTGGCTATTGTAGTTTCATTTCCTGTTTCATTTATTTCAGTTTCTCATATTCCTGTTTACAGCTAACTCTGAGATAATAATGTTCTGCTAATGCTGTTTCTCAACATGATATCCAATATTTAATTGTCATAAAATATTTAGTTTAATCTTGTCGTGCACTGTGTACTTTGCTCCTTTCCTGACTGGATCTGTTGTTTAGGCGATGATGAGAACCTTGCCCCCACCTATTATGGCCCCTATGAGGCAGCAGGTGATATAGTTGCAGAGCCAGTTCCCGCACAGAAAGCTACTCCTGCTGAGTAGTTAGCAGTAGTTATCTGAGTTTTGCTCTTTATCTTATTTAATCGGGTTTGTCCCCGATTCGAATATTGAATTTCTGTACTTAAACATTTGAATCTGTTGTCACATTTATTTTCAGTTGCAATCTTAAAGTTTCATTTCTCATTATTATCTTGCCTATGTTGTTGTGAATGAGCTAGTTAGTAAATCTGGATTGACCTAGACAGCGTACTACCGCCGATTCTGCGGCGTAGGCTGGACGTACCCACGCACTCGTGCCCGAATTTCCGGGTGCGGGTCGTGACACGTTTTTATGGTGGCCCATGCAGGTCAAACGACTAAATTGTTCGGTTCCAACTTAGGGACCGAACAGGCCTGCAACAAGATTGAGGATTCTAGGAAAAGCTCATTCACAGTATAACGTCCTTATTTCAATTCTTGATATCATTACTGCTCAATTTTTCCTATCGCCTTTGATTTCCAAGTAATCTATTCTGAACTCCCTACCCCTTCATCTTTCAGAATGGTCCAGACCAGGAACACAGTAGGAGGCACATCAGAACCAGCTAAGCAGAATGTGCCCGAGACCCTTGCACTCCCGCCCCCTCCATCTGTTCCGGCAGTTACTCTGGATGGAGCACAGCTACTTGGAGTGTTCCAGGGATTGGTGGAATCCCAGAAAGAGCAGACTGCACTTCTGCGGACCAGCCTCTCAGAAGCTCTTAGGTCCCAGGAGTCGCCACAAAAGAGGCCAGGAAGTGCCAAAGATTTCAAGAACCTAAGACCCCTGGAATTCTACGGAACTGAAGGCATTCTCTATGCCGATGAATGGATAGAGAACGTAGAGAGACTCCTGAAGACTGCTCGGGTTCCTGATGATCTCAAAGTGGAGTCCGCAAGCCTGCAACTGTTCGACATTGCTCGAACCTGGTTCAGAGATGAACCCCAACTATCTGCTCCTGACCTCACCTGGGAAGATTTTAAGAGGCTATTCAAGGAGAAATTTTATCCCGAAGTGGCTCGGGAAGCTCTCGAAAGCCAATTCGAGAGACTGGAGCAAGGTAACCTGACTGTTGATGAGTATACTGCTGAATTTAGCAGGTTAAGCCACTTTGCGGAGTACATGGTCCGTACCCCGGAGGACAGGGCCCGTAGATTCAAGAAGGGACTGTCTCCGGATATTCGCCTTGCTGTCACCACCAGCCGAGCTCGCACCTACGAGGAAATCTTGAGCGTGGCACAAGGCATTGAGAGAGACATGGGGCATAAGCTAAAGCGAGAAAGAGATACCGGAAATGCGGGACCCAACAAATGCCCTTTCCAACAACAACAGCAGGGGGCCCCGCAACAAGCTCAGCGTCCTCTCCCTCGAGCTCCAGCACCCCAACACCAGGCCCAGGGACAGAACCAACAAGCTGCTGCTTGTAACTATTGTCATAGACCAGGCCATACTTGGCAAGTTTGCAGAAAGAGGCTAGGTGTTTGTCTACTTTGTGGCTCAGCAGAACATCGAGTGAGGGACTGCCCCACTGCTCAAGAACGCGGACAGGCTTACGTAATGACCGTGGAGAACGCGCAAACTCTGGAAGCAGCTAATGCGCGTAAGTGATTCGTAGATACCTTTTCTAGTATTGTTTAGCTCATGCCTATTGGTTCGTGACCTCAGCCCCAACCTAGTAATTTTGAACTTGCTAAATACCTGGTATGCTTTTAAAATTTGATAACTGTTTTAGAGACTTTTTGCTATTGTGCTTATTTTGTGTTATTTTGTGAACTTCAATAATTTGCACCTCCTTTTCATCATCATCTAGCGCACTTAATTTTGCCGAACTTGACTTATGCTGCTATTTTATAGCCTAGTTTTGCAAGCTTACCCTTTATCGGGCTTGTTCATGACACATGTATTATTGAGGCCTGATCAACCCCACTAATACAAGTGTCTACTCAGAATCAGTGTACTACGGTCTGATCAACCTTAGCGCATTTTGATTCGCACTTCGCATGACTACTTATGTGGATTGAGGTATAGTCGACTAGTATACTTGCCCCTAAAAAAGTGTCCGAGCATATCTTATCAGTTACATAACCGTACCAATACGAGCATGTGAATAAATGATTACCAGAATAGAATCTCAATCCACAACCGCCTGACAATCCCCATTAAAATTCTTTAAACGCCTTGATCCCTATACCTCTGTTCTACCACCTCGCCCTTAAACTCTTATTATTGATCCTCGTCTTCCCTTACTTCGGAAAGACAAAATTCTGTGTTTGATATAAGTTGATTTGTAGTGCTAGACATACCCCTCAGACCGGTCGAATTGATGATAACCCTTTATGACTAAGACAAGACCCTAGGTGCTGTGTTTTGTGTTGCAGACTTAAGGATTCAATACCATAATTTATTAAGTTGAGATCTAGCTTTACTAGTTGTACAGCCTTAGAGGATATGGGTAGAATTCTAAGTTGGGTAGCGACCGCAATGTCCACCTAAACCCGTTATACTGTGACCAGGTGAGTTTGGACAGAGAGAACCCTGCCATAATTTAAATTTCGAGGACGAATTTTTTATAAGTTGGGTAGATTGTAAGCCCCTGATTTTTTTTCAAAATATTAAAATTGGGATTTTTCACATTTTCTGGAATTTTCTGGGAATTTTCTGTAATTAAAATCAAGCTTTTCAATTAATAAATGATTTTTAATTAGCAATAAATAATATTAAAATATTATGAAAATAATATTTTTGGGTGTAAAATGGAAAACTGGACTTAGGGCAATTTTTCTGGAATTTATTGGGCCCTGGACCTATTTTTAAAACACCTAAAACTATTTATGTAATTATTTATTTAATTATTAATTAATTTATTATTATTATTATTATTATTATTATTATTATTATTATTATTACTATTATTATTTTCCCTTATTTTAGCCCGGCCCGTTTCCCTGGCCCAGCCCACGGCCCAATACCCTGGCCCGGCCCACGGCTTACCGGGTCGGGTCGGGTCCACCCGAACCCGACCCGCCGCCCGGAGACCCGCTCTCCCCCCACGAAGCTTCTCCCCGCGTCCGGCGCGCTGCCCGCGTCTGCCGCCGAGACCGCCGCGGCCGCGCACCCCCGCCCGCGGCCACGTCCCCAGCCTTCCTCGCTCCCCTCCGCCTCACCCGCCGCCATTCCCGGCCGGCCTCCCCTTTTAAAACCCGCCCCCTTCTTCTCCTCCTCCGCCTCAGATCCCTCCGCCTCCCTCGCCGTTAGCCACCCGACGCCGCCACCACCCTAGCCCCGAGACCCCCGCCGACGGCCAGACCCGCATCGCCCCCCCCGTCGTAGACCTCCTTCCCCGTCGACGGTCCCGCCAGCAACAGCCGCAGCAGACAGCAGCAACTCCAGCGCCACCGCAAGCCGGCCGCGCCGCCTCGCCGTGCCGCTCTTGCCGGCGCCGCCCAGCCCCGGCCGGCCTCCCCGCAGCGGCGCCGCCCATCCTCCGGCCGGACCGCCGCCGGCAGCCCCAAACCAGTACGAAACCCTAACCCTAATTTGAATCTCGTGTCGGCGTGTCGGACACGACACGGACACGGTTTCTTCGGTTTTTCGGGTCCCCTTCAGGTGCGTGTAACTTTCGCCTCGTAGCTCTGTTTTTGATTCCGCAAATTGCGTTGTGAAGCCTGTATGACCCTCTCGGTGTCCGGACAAACTGTTCGGGGCACCGCGTCCTGTGGTGATCGCACACCGCGATCCAAAAACAGGAAAAACCAGACCCTGTTTCACCCCGGAACTGAGTCCGCCCCGCCAAACGGGACGACTTGGTCGCGTGCGGTCTTCACAGATACGTGCGCATCATCGATACGGACGTGTGAGTCTTCGTGGAAGCTGATTCGGGTGTGCGTGCACACCGGAATCAACGCGTATCCGCGGACATCGCCCCGTATCCGCCTTTTCGGCAATTCACCCTAACTTCGTGCACACTCGTCAGATCGAGACGAAACTTGCGCCATCGGACTCGTAGCGATACGCTGGTCCTGTGGGTCAAGTTTGGTTCGATTCTGAGAACGTTGACGAAATCGCGTGTCGTGGGCCCCACAGGCCCCGCTCGACGGGCGATTTTGTGTTCGGCTCATCGGAATCCAAATCTGGAAGTTCCGTTGGGTTCGTATCAGCGTTCCTGACCTGTTGACACTAAGTTTGGTGAATTTGGAGACTTTTGACCCGGACACGTTTTTCGGTGCAAAGCGGGCCCAACGGCGGATCCCGTTTTGACCCGAAACTGCCATTTTTGCCCTTGTCTCCAAATTGGATCCAAGGACAGGCGTTTCTAGCTATTTGACATCTTCTGAGTATGATGGTAATGTCTATTTCAGCTTTTGGACTCATCTGTGGAAATTTCTCCCAAGAACCTAATTAATCAGATCCAAACAACAGGCAAGTACCTGCACTTCAAGTTAATCTTTATATATTGTGATAAATTAATTCCATGACATACATGTACCCTTGATGTTTACACCTAGTGTTAGAAATGTTGAATTTTATGTCTTGAATATTGGTAGTTCCTGTCTTGTTTTTCATGTCGGGTGGGAGAATACCTAGAAGGCATGTAGTTTACCCTTTCCCCTGGATTGACTAATAGCTGTTGGTACACGACTGTCCATCAGCCGGATCTCGATTGAATTGTCTAATAGCCGTTTATGACGGCCGGATTAGCCTTATAAACCCCTACATGCCAACTATGTATTCTAAAAACAAACACAAGTTCACACAGATAGTTCTGGTCATGTTATATTTCTTGCTGGCTATTGTAGTTTCATTTCCTGTTTCATTTATTTTAGTTTCTCATATTCCTGTTTACAGCTAACTCTGAGATAATAATGTTCTGCTAATGCTGTTTCTCAACATGATATCCAATATTTAATTGTCATAAAATATTTAGTTTAATCTTGTCGTGCACTGTGTACTTTGCTCCTTTCCTGACTGGATCTGTTGTTTAGGCGATGATGAGAACCTTGCCCCCACCTATTATGGCCCCTATGAGGCAGCAGGTGATACAGTTGCAGAGCCAGTTCCCGCACAGGAAGCTACTCCTGCTGAGTAGTTAGCAGTAGTTATCTGAGTTTTGCTCTTTATCTTATTTAATCGGGTTTGTCCCCGATTCGAATATTGAATTTCTGTACTTAAACATTTGAATCTGTTGTCACATTTATTTTCAGTTGCAATCTTAAAGTTTCATTTCTCATTATTATCTTGCCTATGTTGTTGTGAATGAGCTAGTTAGTAAATCTGGATTGACCTAGACAGCGTACTACCGCCGATTCTGCGGCGTAGGCTGGACGTACCCACGCACTCGTGCCCGAATTTTCGGGTGCGGGTCGTGACTGTCCTGCTCCACCTGAAGTCTATCTCTATTGAGCTTGACCTTCTCCGCTGCATCAACCACCATCTCCGGGCCAAGCAAAGCTCTCTCGCCTACATCATCCCATGATAATGGAGTGTGATACCTCCGTCCATACAATGCCTCGAATGGTGATATCTCGATACTGGCTTGGTAGTTGTTGTTGTAAGCAAACCCTACCAAGTGCAAGTGATCCTCCCAAGAGCCTCTGAAATCTAGAACACAAGTGCGAAGCATGTCCTCAAGCGTCTGAATGGTCCTCTCTGACTGACCGTCTGTCTGTGGGTGATATGCACTACTAAACTTGAGCTGGGTGCCCAAGCTAGCCTGCAGACTCCTCCAGAAATATGAAGTAAAGCGAATGTCCTGGTCTGATACTATGCTCACAGGAACTCCATGTAGTCTGACTATCTGGCACACATACATCTCTGCTAGTCTCTCTGTAGACGTACCCACTTTGAATGGTAGAAAGTGGGCCAATTTGGTCAACCTGTCCACGATGACCCAAATCGCATCATTCCCTCCTGGAGAACGGGGAAGTCCAGAAATAAAATCCATGGTCACATGCTACCATTTCCACTCCGGAATGGGTAAAGGCTGGAGAAAACCTCCTGGCCTCTGCCTCTCCGCCTTCACCTGCTGGCACACTAAGCATTGGGATACGAAGTGCGCTACCTCCCGCTTCATCCCGTACCACCATATATGCTCTCTCAGATCTCTATACATCTTGTTGGCACCTGGATGCATAGAGTACTATGATCGATGCGCCTCCTGAAGAATCTTCTCGCGCAACGACCCACTCGACACACACAACCTGGTATCGTATCGAAATGAACCATCATCAGCAATGGTGAAGTCATCTGATAATCCAATCTGAACCTGCGTCCTGATGCTCCTCAGGGACTCATCCTCAAATGGTGTAGCCCTGATCTGGTCTACCAACTCTGACTGAATCTGCAGTCCCCACATCTGCATCTCAACTCCAGGCACTATCACCTCAATGCCAAAGCTCTCTAGATCTGCCAGAAGATAACGATCTGTAGTCAGGCACATAGCTACCGGATACCTGCTCAGCGCATCCGCAACTACTTTCGCCTTCCCTGGATGGTACTGTAACAATATGTCAAAGTCTTTCATCAACTCCAATCATCTCCTCTACCTCATGTTCAGCTCTTTTTGGGTAAACACATACTTCAAGCTCTTGTGGTCGGTGAATATCTCCACACGCTCTCTGTATAAATAGTATTTCCACAAATTCAGAGCAAAGATGACCGCTGCCAACTCTATATCGTGGTAGGATAGTTCTTCTCATGAGGACGTAATTGCCTAGAAGCATAAGCAATCACCCCCCCCCCATTCTGTTGTAACACACAACCCAGTCCCTTCCCCGATGCATCACTATAGATAGTGAATCCTCTAGATCCTGATGGCAACGTCAATACTGGAGCTATCATCAACCTCATCTTCAGCTTATCAAAGGCGATCTGGACAAACTCTATGTCCTTCCGCGTCAGCCTAGACAATGGCTCTGCAATCCAGGAAAAATCCTGAACAAATCTTCTGAAGTAACCTGCCAGTCCCAGGAAACTCCTGACCTCTGCTACTGAACTCGGAGCGCTCCATGCCTCAACTGCCATGATCTTTCTCGGATCCACCAAGATCCCCTCTCCAGTCACCACATGACCAAGGAATTCAACCTTGTCAAGGAAGAACTCGCACTTCGAAAGCTTTCCATAAAGCTTCTCCTTCCTGAGAGTCTCCAGCACTATCCTCAGATGCTCCTCTGGGGTCTTCGAATACACCAAGATGTCATCTATAAATACCATTACAAACCTGTCCAGATGCTGATGGAACACCTTGTTCATCAGATTCATGAACACTGCCAGGGCGTTAGTCAACCCAAACGGCATCACCATGAACTCATATTGTCCATACCTGGTCCAAAAAGCTGTCTTCGGAATATCCTCCCTCCTGACCTTCACCTGGTGGTAGCCTGTCCTCAGATCAATCCTGGAAAACACCCTCGCTCCGTTCAACTGATCAAAGAGATCATCAATACGCGGCAGCGGATACTTGTTCTTGATTGTGAGGTTGTTCAGAGCCATGTAGTCGATACACATCCGTATCGACCCATCCTTCTTCGGCACAAAAAGTACCGGAGCACCCCACGGAGAAGAACTAGATCTGATAAATCCCTTGTCCTGAAGCTCATCCACCTGCTTCTTCAACTCTATCAGCTCACTGTTGCTGACTCTATAGACGTGCTGGGATACCGGCTCCCCGCCTGGCACCAAGTCTATAGAGAACTCCACATCTCTGTCCGGAGGCAACCCTGGCAACTCCTCCGGAATGACATCCATGTACTCCGCTATCACTGGATGTAGCAACCTCGGTTCTACCACCAGGGCTCCGTAGAAGACTCCCTCGCTCTGCTCTGCTTCTCCTCTGGCAAACTCAAACTCTGGCTCACCCGGCGGACTAAACAACACTCTGCCTCCACGACAATCTATACTAGTACAGTGCATACTCAACCAATCCATCCCAAGTACAATATCGTAGCTCGGAAGTGGCATTATGAGTAGGCACACACTCAACTCCCGGCCTTCCAAGGTAACTCTCCGGTCTCTGCAGACATCACTGACTAGGATGATGCCACCCCCGGTCGTGATCTTGCAGAGTCTAGCTAAAGGTTCAGCAACAAGATGGTGTCTAACATCAAAAGATACAGACACAAAGCTATGGGAATCACCGAAATCAAATAAAGCAAGTGCTGGAATGGAATCAAGAAGAACAGAACCTGATATCATATCACCAACGGTGCAAGATACGATATCATCAAGGAAGGACAGTAGTACTGCAAAAGAAAATAATTTTAGAAAAATTAAAGATAGCAAAAAAAATCAGGAAGGGTCCTAGTTGTGATTGAGCACACACTCTCTCAGCCTATATCCTATATCTATCGCAGGTAGACCTAGAGACTAGACCTGCGTACTAGACCTTGTATGAGCCGCCACCAAAAATGTGTCACAACCCGCACCCGAAAAATCGGGCATGAGCCGTGGGTACGTCCAGCCTACGCCACAAAATCGGCGGTAGAACATTGTAAAGGTCCGTTCTAGGTCACAACATCTATATCTCACAATGATCAGTCAATAACCTCTCCAAAAGGAGGGCAACCACGTAATATATATATGAATACTCAATCACAATAACTAAGGGAAGAGTAAAAGCAGGATAAGCTAGCACAAGGAAACAAGAACCAAAGAGCAAGTACAATATCCAAATATACAGTCCAAGTCTAAAGTCTACAACATCACATAAGCAACAAAATAATAAATACAGTCATCCAACAACCAACTGGGAACAACCCAGTGAAACCCACCTAGCTACGCTAAGGCGCTAGCGGCGTCTCATCGACGGGCTTCTCCTCAATCTTCGGGTCACAACACTCCTCGACACCTGGCCCGTAGAATATCGGGCAAAAATTCTCAAGATCCTCTGAAAAAAATATGCCCAGTCAGGACTGGAGCGAAGTACATAACTCTGAAAGCAACTCCAAATATATGGTAAGGTGTATATGACTAGCAATAGAAAAGTATAGAATATGCACAGGAAAATAAATACATGGTGGAGCAGATAAAGTAGCTGCAATGTAAAACTGGAGAACAATACAAGTAGTAGAGAAGTAACTGCGTGTGAGAAAACAGGAATACAAGCTAAGTGCCTTGAGCACAAGTTCGTTATGTGATCAGCTTAGGTTGTACATGAATAATCTATGATAACTCCGTTATGCATGAGTTGCATAACCGACATACACATGAATACTGTTTGGCTTTGATCACATAACCAACTCCTACTCCCCTCCCCCACTAATACTCTTGGATCCAACCATGACACGCTACATACATGATAAATAACTCGTGTACATGAAGGCGAGAGCACAAGAAGCACATGATAGCACATGAGAATCAATACCCGAAGCACATGATGAAATACACGTAATAGAGTACCCGCTGAACACGGTAAAGGGGATAACATCTCATGACGGGATCCACTAGTACCAGCTCGTGTAACAATGTGTCAGAATCAAGTATTGCAGTTCTAGAACAGGTGATATAAACGCTATCATGAAATAAAAATAATCAGAGGTAGGTACTCGCCTGATGTCCTTAGCAACTCGTGAGGATCGAGATCCGGACTGGCGTCGCAAGAAGCTATTATAAAAAACAAGATTAAATGGGGTTCTAAAGAGTTAAACAGATATAAAATAACTAAAAACAGGGTTCTAGGGTTATTCTAGGTTTAACGGGTCAAACCGGTGAAATTTGGATCAAAAAGTCAACCTAGGGTCCAAAAAGTCAACTTTGGGTCAAAACTAGGTCAAATATTGACTTTTACGGTCAACGAGGGCAATTATGGTCAACGCTAGGTCAAACTAGGGTGCCCCTAAAATTCTAGGTCAAAACTAGCTTATTAAGCTAGTAAACCTTCAAACTCGCCTCCTCGAGATACCGGGATACCCTCGGTATCCGATACCTCGACCTAAGCTACGCACCCCGCATATACCCGCTAAAACCTATGCTAGCACGCGTAAATATATATACCAATACATATAAAAACAATTCTAAACCTATTCCTAGGCAATTGCTCAAAAATCCCTCTCCGATACTCAATACCTTGGGTATCTCAAGGTATTGAGATACCTTGATATCTCAAGGTATTGAGATATCCACCCCTCTCTCGCTAACACTACAAACTAGCTATCTAACTATGCAAATACATATACAGCTAGGTAATATATCTAGACTACTGCATATATAAACACATATGAATATCTACATAACTATATATATATATATATATATATATATATTTATATATATATACACATACATATATATAACCATACCTGTAATATATCTAACTAATCTATCTATATCTCCCTAAACTAAACTATCTATATATCTGTCTATCTATAGATCTATCTCTCCCTCTCGCTGCGCTACTGTCGATGCTACACCTGCACTGCTGCTGCTACACTCTGCAACTGCCGCTGCGTTTGCTGCTGCTGCAATTGCAATATGTTGTTGCTGCTGCTGCTACAGCAGGCTGCTGCTGCTGCATGCAGGGCTGCCGCGGTGCTGCCGCGGCACTTCCGCTGCTGCAGCGCTTGGCTGCTGCGGCTGCTGCAGCAGGCTTCCTCCTCGCTGCACTGGCTTCAGTTGGCCCCCCTTGCTCCATACTCTGTTGCCCGCGCTGCTACACTTTGCTTCATATCCTGGCTGCTCTGCCATTGGCCACTGCCTCGCTGCTGTCTCTGCAGTTGGCTCGCTGCGCTGCAGCCTGCCTTAGCTGCTGCCACTGCTACCACTGACTGCTCACTGCTCCTCCCACATCGCTGCACTGCTAGCTGCCACGCCACGCCCACTGCTCAGCCCTCGACACCACACACACACACACAATCTCTTACACACACACACACACACACACACACACATATATATATATATATACACACAAGAACATATATACATATATATATCTACACACACAACTATATATCTATATATACACACTTACACACTTATACAAATAGGTACACACACTTACAAACACGCAAGCACACACACACACTTATAGATATACACAAACACATATATATATATATATACACACATACTCATATATATATATATATATATATATATATATATATATATATATATATATATATATATATATATATATATATATACACACACAAACACACTCATACCTATACATAAACACTCACTCACACACTCTCACACACACAACTACACATACATAAACACACACACAAATACACTATCCACACTCAACCACACTCACCCACACACACAAAAACACACACACATATATATATATATATATATATATATATATATACTCAAAAACTCTAGCACATACTTCCCAAAGCTAAACCAACGCGCGCACAAGCCCGAAACCTAGAAACCAAGTCAAAATGGCCATTCGGTCATTTCGATGAACACGTGGTGTGCAGTTCGCAAAACCTCGTGAAACGTACACCAAACCTACTCGGAATCGGCCTAAAATTTACCCATAGATTCTAAACGATGTCTAGATCCTAGAAAAAATATTAACTCATCGATTCTAGGTCCGTGGCAAAAATGCGTACGCACATAGAACCTACGACGATAAAAACCCCCAAATTGCCCGAAACGTCCATTTCTTCGTGACACGACCTCGCTTGTCCAAAAGGAGACACATACTTACCCTCAAGACACCCAAGCACGTCTACTTAGGTTCGTCTAACCTAGAGCATCATCCAAATTTGGGCCAATCTCGGATTTTACCCAAAATTGACACAAAATCTAATGTTAAAGTCTCCAAACACAACCAAACTAGCTCTAACTTTCTTCCACGGGTAGCCTTAAGGTCTAGGAAGGTTCTAAACCACTAATTACACTATATAAGAGCAATCACTAAGGGGAAAGTTAGGGTTATCTCTTGGGAGTTGGAATCCCATGGCCAAAGTCTCCAAAACCCTTGAAATCACCACCCTCAAGCCTTCAAGCCTCCAAATCAAGCCTCCACACTAAGTCTAGGCTCTACACACCTAGGTTAGGGAAAAGTATAGGGTTAGGGTTTACATCTATGAAGAATAGAAGAAGAAAGAGAAGAAAAGACTTACTTGAAGCTTGTTGGAAGAAGGAAGAAGAAGAAAATAGAGAATAGAGAAGAAGAAGAAGAAGAAGAAGAAGAAGAAGAAGAAGAAGAAGTGAATGAATAAAGAGAATGGGGAAGGGGCTGTTGGTCTGGGTCTGGAAAAGGGGTTAGGGGCCAGCCAAGCATGTATAAAGTAGGTTACATGGATGGAAAAAGACCAAAATGCCCTCTCCTTTATTCATGCTAATTAGGATTTGGGTTTGGGATTCCAAAATCACTCAAACTAACTCCTAATCACTCCAACTAACTAAAATAAAATATAATAATAATTCTAAACCCAGAAATAAGCCTCACAAGGGTGTTGTTGGGTCGGACATGGGTCCACTAGGGTCTAACATGGGTCCAGACTAGCCAAAACCCTAAAATAATCAATAAAAAAAATACAACCATCAATTAAATATAAATATAATTAATTATGAACAATACACAATTTACCAAATAAAAATAAAAATAAAAATAAAAACCCTATTTTCTAGAATTGGATAGTGACATAGAGGCACGGACAGGCCTTTGCACTAGCAGTAACTGAGGAAGAAACAGAAGGAAAAGCTATCACAGGTACCATTTTAGTTGTATCATTACCTGCAACTACATTGTTTGATTCTGGTGCTACACTATCTTTCATATCTAGTAGTTTCATAGCTATGCATAGAGTAGCTACTTCTTCCTTACCTAAGAGTTGGAAGATTCTCACCGGAGGAGGTATCGTGTCGGTTACCAACACTATTAGAACGTGCTCGGTAGTCGTGTGTGGTCGAGAGATGAGAGCATAATTTTTGGTACTCCCGATGCCAAACTTTGACGTTGTGTTAGGCATGGACTGGTTAAGCCAGTATAATATTGTACTGGACTGCCGAAAGGGTAGCGTCACTTTTAGACCGCTAGATCAATCGGAGTTCGAGTACATGCGAGGGTCCATCGAGCAAGGAGTAGGACAGACAGATGGAGCTTATATGGCTATGGGGATGGCACCCCCACCGATAGTTGTAGAATTCGAGGATGTTTTCCCAGAGGAGTTACCAGGCTTACCGCCAGATAGAGACATGGAGTTCACTATTGAGTTAGTACCCGGAGCAGCACCAGTATCTTCAAATGTGTACCGATTGGCAAAGAAGGAACTAGATGAGCTGAAGCTACAGTTAGAGGAGTTGCAGATCAAGGGATTTGTTCGTCCTAGTGCATCACCCTGGGGAGCACCAGTATTGTTTGTACCAAAGAAAGATGGGACAGTACGTATGTGCATTGATTACAGAGCCCTTAATGCTTTGACTATCAAGAATAAGTATCCCCTGCCGCAGATTTAAGATTTGTTCGACCAGCTAACAAGAGCAGTGGTGTTCACGAAGATTGACTTGAGATCGGGATATCATCAGGTAAAGGTGCGGAGAGAAGATATTCCAAAGATAGCATTCAGGACTCGTTATGGTCACTACAAGTTCTTGGTAATGCCTTTCGGATTGACGAATATGCCCACAGTATTTATGAACTTGATGAATAGAGTCTTCCACCAATACCTAGACCAGTTCATGGTAGTCTTTATCGACGATATTTTGGTGTATTCAAAGAGCCACGAGGAGCACGAAGAGCACTTGAGACTAGTGTTAGAGACGCTGAGGCGTGAGAGGCTCTATGCCAAGCTGAGCAATTATGAGTTTCTCCTAGTTCGTGTTGCTTTTCTTGGACACGTTATCTCAGGAGATGGTATCTCAGTAGATCCAGCAAAGATTTTGTCAGTAGAGACGTGGCCGACCCCTACCAACATCTCAGAGGTGAGGAGTTTCCTAGGAATTGCCGGATATTACCGGAGGTTCGTAGAGAACTTCGCAAGGATCGTAGAGCCGATGACCCACTTGACCCGCAAGGAGCAGGAGTTCACCTGGACAGAGGAGTGTCAGACGACATTCGATGAGCTGAAGAAGCGTTTGACTATGGCACCTATTTTGACCATACCTTCTGGACCCGGAGGATTTGTGATCTACAGTGATGCGTCCGGGAAAGGATTAGGATGCGTCTTGATGCAGCATGGAAAGGTTGTGGCCTATGCCTCTAGGCAGCTGAGGACCCATGAGAAGAACTATCCAACTCACGACTTGGAGCTTGCCGCAGTGATCTTTGCCTTTAAGCTTTGAAGGCACTATCTATAAGGAGAACGAGTGTATATATTCACATATTACAAAATCCTAAAGTACGTCTATACTCAGAAGGATCTGAACCAGAGACAAAGACGTTGGCTCGAGGTGATGACAGACTTTGAGATTGAGCTGTAGTACCATCCGGAAGAGGCCAACGTAGTAGCTGATGCATTGAGCAGAAGACCCATGGCATTCTTTTTGACTAATCAGCAACATCTTTTGAGAGATCTAGAACAGATGGATATAGAGTTCATTATGCCCGAAACAGACGGCCAGTTATCGAGTTTCCAGTTGCAATCGATATTGGTTGATAGAATCAAGGCTGCCTTGCCAACAGATGCCAGATTCCAGAGGCTTCGACAGAGGACAGAGGCCAAAATACAGACAGGATTGCGCATACATGAGGACAGGACTTTGAGATGTGGAGATCATCTCTATGTTCTGAATGGAGAACTTCGTCATAAGCTAATGCCAGAGGCACACAGTTCAACATACTCTATTCATCCAGGAGGCACGAAGATGTACAGAGACTTGAGGCAGTACTATTGGTGGCATGAAATGAAGAGAGAGATAGTCCACTTTATGACGAAGTGCCTAGTGTGTCAGCAGGTCAAGGCTGAGCATCAGAGGTCAGCAGGTTTACTTCAGTCGCTCCCGATACCTGAGTGGAAATGGGAGCACATCACTATGGACTTCATTACTGGCTTTTCGAGGAGTCCTAGTGGTCGCAATACAGTATGGGTAATCGTGGATAGACTCACCAAGTCCGCTCACTTTTTACCTTTCAGAGTTGGGCAGTCTACGGAAGTCCTAGCAGATATGTATATGAGGAAGATCGTGCGACTGCATTGAGTGTCGGTCAATATAGTGCCTGACAGGGATACGAGGTTCACATCTTACTTTTGGTGGAGTATGTAAGAGAGTCTCGGTACCCGCCTGAAGTTCAGCACATTGTATCACCCGCAGACAGATGGCCAGCCCGAGCACACTATTCAGACACTGGAAGACATGTTAAGGGCATGCATGCTTGATTTCGGAAGATCATGGGAGGACCATTTGTATTTGGTTGAATTTTCCTACAATAATAGCTATCAAGCGAGCATTCAGATGGCTCCCTATGAAGCATTGTATGGCAGGAAGTGTCATTCCCAGTGTGTTGGAGCGATGTGGGCGAGAGACAGATTCTTGGACAAGAGTTGGTTGTCCTTACAGTGGAGAAGGTAAAGAAGATCCAAGGGCACCTACGAGCAGTACAGGACAGACATAAGCATTGGACAAATACACATCGACGACCCCTAGAGTTCCAAGTTGGAGATTATGTATTTCTGAAGATCTCACCTACCCGAGGAACCATCAGGTTTGGAGGCAGAGGAAAGTTGAGTCCGAGGTACATCGGACCATTCGATGTGTTGGAACGCATCTGAGAGGTTGCTTAGAGATTAGCCTTACCACAGACATTAGAAGAAGTTCATGACGTCTTCCATGTATTTCAGCTAATAAGGTACATACCAGATCCGAGTCATATGCTTGACCATTCAGAGATCACAGTCGGGCCGAGTTTTTCATATCAAGAGGAGCCTGTAGAGATTCTGGACTGAAGCGAGAAGGTATTGTGAGGTCAGACTATCCCTCTAGTTCGTGTTGCATGGAGTCATCATGCACCAGGCGAGTCGACTTGGGAAAGAGAGGTTGTGATTCGACAGCGTTTTCCCCATCTCTTCGAAGGCCTAGGTATGTAGTAGCATTTAATTTCAGTCAATAGTTGTTACCGTATGTATATTTTAATTTCGAGGACAAAATACTCTAAGGAGGGTAGATTGTAAACCCCCTCGACCAAATTTAGCTTTACTTAGCTTAGATAGAGAGATTAGGGTTAATTTTGTGCTAATTATAATTAATACGCAGAGTCTATATATTTGTACAATATTTATATCACTTGGTACGCTTTACCGTTGCTTCGATATTTGGAGTGCCGCCCTAGTATTTACCTTCAAACAAATTTTATACACAATTCCTAGACATGAAAGACTACCCATCTGACCCTTGTGTAACTCTTAAATACTCTATATTGTGCTTCATTTTAGTCGCGCAATAATTGTTACAACCGCCCAGTTTTAAATCCAATAAATCCAACCTTGCGCAATTGTCGTTCCAATCGAAATTGGAGACACAACCTCAACCCATTTTTATACAACCCAAATAAGGACATTATTTTATTCTGAATCTGCCATGTCCATGACAACTGCGTTTCACAAAATCCTACTCCCATATAATTCCAATTAATTGAAAGGCATCGCTTGCACTAATTCTTATTTAATTCAATGTGAAGACTAACCTCACCCAAAACTAGACCCAACAAGACCCATGTACACCCTACACATTTTCATACGGACATATTTCCCACCCCAAAGAAGCCTGGCCGGCCTAATTCTCGAGGTCAACCCCCTAATCCTCTCTCCTATATAAATACATTCCTCTCTCTTCAAACCCTAGAAACCCATAAACCCTAGCCGAACCCTATTTTTCATCCCTCCACCTCTGCCTCCTCTTTACCCGACACCATCACCGCCACAGCCACCACCTCCTTCGCCTGCCTTCCCCCTCGACGCTGGACCACCACCCCAGCCCACCTGCACCCGTCGGTCCACTTCAACTCCACCATCATCACCACCCCCTCCACCATCTCCGCCATATCCAGCCCGACACCACCATCAACTCCACCATAAACACTACCCCAACACCACCATCCACCTCATGACCACCTCGCCGACAGACCCCCACCGCCAAGTCATCATTTTCGCTGCTGCCAAAGCTGCTGCCGTACTGCCGCTGCTGTCGTTGCTTCCCCGCGCGACGCTAGAGCTTCGCCCTCACGCCGGAGAACAGCCATCGACGAACCAGACCCCCCGCTCAGCCAAAACTAGGTACCTATTTACTTTACCCCTTTTACTTCACGTGTCGTGGTGTCATCGTGTCGTCCAACGGACACGAGAGACAGTAAACTCTAAGTAATATATGTGTATGTGTGTTATTATAAACTAGTAATTAATAATCAATAATTTCTCAATTAATAAATGATTTGTAATTAAGAACACTGTGTTGACCCAGTACTTGGACAAATAGCCTTGTGCACGTATTCTTATAATATGCTAGTTAAGATTTATAATATAGTATTATACGTCTTAGTTGCGTAGCGTATCCGGATGTTTCATTGTCTTGGCGTACACGCCACTCGTAGACAGGATACATATACGTCTTAGCTGCATGCACACGCGACACTGTTAGTTGACTAACTGTAACCCCTTGTGTCAGTGTCTAAGAGCAGCGTCATGGTTCTGTGTGTATCACTTTAGTGTCTGATGATCGAATTTTTATATTATATTATATGTATAGGGTCGCTGGACCAGTCAGGAGAGACTGCAGGAGCAGGTTATTGGCATTCACAGCTTGAGGACCCAAGCAAGATACCTTACCATATTTACTGTTTAATTTAAATTATGCAAATGTTGTATGATATCTTGTTGCATTATTTTAGACAACTGTGTACGTCCGAGATTGACTCGGGTGCAGTCAACGAATACGTTGATGTGTAGTATAATTGACCTAGTCACTAGCAGACTCACCCCCCATTGTGAGGATATTCTGATATCTTCCTAGACCTGACACTCTTATACGCATCATGGTGACAAGTTCATGCTGGGATGCGGGTTCGCGTACTCGACTAGCTATCGGTGCGTGTGACATGCATCATGGTTTAGTACGTAATCAGGGATTATGTAATTAGTAGAGACTTGGCATATGGATACGTGGTATGCACGTCGTGTAGTCGACTGGTATATCTACATTGGGCGGGAAGGACAGCTAGTAGGCATATGGGATACACACATTAGATTCCATAGTATCCGGAGGAGCCACGGATCCAATAACTTTCTTTATACAGAAATTGCGTTCTTCGGAGCGATGCAAACGTATATATTTGTAGATACCTCATTCTTCGAAATAATGGACGTTATATGTACAGATACCATGCGCTCTTTGGAGTGTTGGACGTTATGCCTACACCTACTCATACGTACCAATGTTGTCCTCACATTGCATTCACATAGATGGTTAGCACACCCCTTTTATTTTATTCAGTATATATATATATGGCATGCATTTTTGTATCTTGTTACGTCCCTCTGAGGACCTGGTTCCCTTCCATATTTGGACGAGGCCTATTACCCCACAGTGTACGGACCAGGACAGGAGACGAGGTACGCATCCGAGAAGGAGCTAGAGGTGCTTTCGTCAAAGTTCCCGTGATCATTTGGTAGGCCTTCAGCCTAGGATTGGAGCATCATTATCTAGTCAGTCGATGCCCTAGTCATTATTCTTTTATTCTGTCTTTCAGTACTTTTATTTCATCATAGTAGTAGGTTTGTTCCCACTAGACATTTTGGATTGTACTATGATATTTCAGACTGGCGTTTATCTTCCAGCATCTATTTTAGTATTTCTTGTTATATTGTGGATGCGATTAGTTTACCTGTTGTATATTAGTTTACCTGTACGCTTCGTAGGATCCATTAAATTGGGTATTCCTTCGGAGACGTATTAGCTGGCTATTGCCACGTGGCCTAGTCCCGTATACTTTGGGACTGGGGCTTGACAGGAGGCATTCTCGATGCACAACCTAAAACATGTAATCTTATAGCACGTAGCAAGTTTTTTTGTACCTCAATGCACATTTATAATACATATGCACGTAGCATGTAGTAATTGTATCGACAAGGATACAAGAAATTGGGTCGAATCACCAAACTTACAGTTAGTCATATGAGTCTTATCACATGGGGACACTTGGTCAAGATATAATCTCCTCAAATCAGGTACACCGACTATCGATCAATGGCTTTGCCGTCGAACGTGAGTTAGGGAAAAAGTGCGAAGCACTCTAGAGCAAATCTATAATCCTTAAACCAAACAAGGATCGGTACCGCATAGCATAAGGCAGGTGCCGCATAGGCGTCGGTACCGCATAGCATCAAGGCATAGTCTACTCCTTGGAATATGTGCTGAAGTTACGTGCATTAAATGAGTGTCCGTGAAGTGACATAAAGTATGATATGACATAATGTGATGTGTCATAAAGTGTGTCAAGAAAAAAAGACAAAATCATAGAAAGATGCTCTAAAGATGCCCCAAAGTTCAAAGTTATGCGTCCAAAAGAAGGTGGCCGTATGCTCTGCTTGCCGCATAAGTTCGATGTCACATAGAGTTCGATGCCGCATGGAGTTCCTTTTGGACTTAGCAAATTTCTCATTCGTTCAGCAAGTGAATACACAAGGTTTTCAAGGCACTTGTGTAAATCAGCAGTCATGCGTCCAACAAGATGGACGCATACTGGTTGGCTATGCGGCAAAGAGTCTAGCCGCATAAGGATCATGCCGTATGGAAGTCTCGGTCATATATTACGCTGGCCGCATGAGAACTTCATCTTCTCCAGACAACAAGTTCATCCATGGCGGAATAGCTCCAAAACCCAAAAATTATTTTTTTATAAAAACTTTATTTTAAGTCCAAATCAAGTGATACAAAAGCCAAAATGCTCAAAAAAAATGCTCTAACATAAGGAACAACTAGTTTTAAAAAACACTAAGTTTTAGTAGAGCAAAACCAAAAAAACTCATAAAATACATAAAAATCTAAATCTTTAAACTTAGATCTACAAAAATCTATACATCAAAATCCAAAACTTCAAGAACTAAATATAATCAGTAACTCAAGGAGAATATTTTCCATCAACCACATTTTTTAAAATATTATATATATATATATATATATATATATATATATATATATATATATATATATAAATTCAAAAATCTATGGCTTCACCACTTCGAGCAAGATGTACTTACCTTAGTGGACTAACAAACCTCTTCTTAGAACCAAGTCTAGGGCTAGAGCTAGGGCTTCGGCCAAAGGGACATCTTGAGGGAAGGAGGAAGAAGAAAGAAAGTAAAAATGAGGAAGAATAAGAGAGGAGAGAGAAAATTACATATATATACCAAGTGGAGAAATGAAGTTAGCCATGGGATTAAGTCATGACACTCTCCAACCAATCTCAACCATCCAAAATAGGCTTAGTGGTTCCAAGAGTGAACCGGGTCTGGTATCCATCCTATATACGGGTCCTAACACGGGTCTATGACAATTGCCAAGATGTTCACTTCTGGTCTCGGACAGTCTCCTACAACATGAATACAATTAAATAAATACAACATAATTAATGGGACCCAATATATAAATACAGCATGAATACATCTACATAAAAAAAAATTTAATATCACAAATTCAAGAAATACCAAATCTGGGAACGAGTGTGACACATATTCAGGAAATAACCGGGATTAACTAAAATAATAGGATAAAAGAGAACCAAAGAATCATCAAGGGTTAAGAATATTAAAAAGAATACTGGCATACAGGCGCATAAAATATCAATTCAAGGTTGGCGCATAACATTAGGTAACAAAATAACAACCGCGCACAATGGGCTAAAACCACTATTAGCGCACAATCACTAGTCCGGGTAGTTCTAGCGCACATTGATACCAAAAGTGCTCTAAGCAAAAGATGGTGCACAATTGATACTAAAATGCACTCTAGAACCTTAGCACACAATGATAGAAGCGCGAGCCAGGAGCTTGGCACACGTCTTCAAGTATGCCCCAAAAGGAGGGTTGGCGCACAAAGAGCGTGGAAAGTTCTTCTAAAAGACAAAAAGTAAGTCTTAATGTATGGCACGTTAGTCGAGATAACCCTATAGTCGAGAACACAATTTTCGAGAATGGTCAGAAGTCATTACTTAGTCATTAAGTAATTACGAAGAGCTACAAAATACGCCATTTCTGGAGAATGCCACATAGTGCGCCAACACAACAAAGTGTGCCATTCTCCAGAAGCAACAAAGTGTGTGGGTAAGAAAAGTTTCACCAAAGTGTGCCAACTTTGTAATATCTGTAAAGTGCGCTAATTGACTATTTAAGCAGCAACGTACATTCTTGATGGCTTGCAATCACATTCAAAAGTCCGCCAAATAGGATTGGCGTACTTTTGGAAGAATTTTCTTAGTACAAAACGTACTTAGGAGTAGAGAAGTGCGCCCAGAGTACTCAATATATCTTGGCGCACTTTCTAAAGAATTTATGAAATACACACAAGTGCCCTCATTAGAACTTTACTTTATTCGCCATGGGTTCTTTGCGTACTTTATGTATGCATTCTAAGGTCAACTTTGCATTCTCCGACTTGCTGTTCTTGGGATCCATGAGCAATCCAATTCAAAGAAAACAAAATCATCAATGAGGCAAGTTTTAAGTGTTACCCAAAAATAAAATCGATCAAATGATTAAAAAAAGTTATACTAAGAATCAAAGCAAGATCCATGGTTGTTCCTTCGGTTGGCAAGATATACTTGCCTACGGTCATGTTCTAGCATAATACCAAGGTCACCCAGGCCAAGGCCAAGCTCAGCTGCTCTCGATGAAGGCTGAAGAAGTAAAGAAGGAAAGAAAAAGGAAAGGAAAGAAAAAGAAAAGAAAAGTAAAGTAAAGATAAATGATTTATTTAAATAGAAAAATGGTTGATTGTAGGCCATTGGATCATAATCCTTGTCCCTCTCCCGGGTTTATCACAGCCATGCATACGAAAATCAAGGGACCAATGGTCCAAAGCATGCAACTAAGGAAAAACTTGCAAAAATAACCTAGACAATTCATGAATGACATAAGGCATAAAGTAAGCAATTAAACATAAAGTAAGCTATACACGTATTATATGCGTATATCGGGTACGTATACTAGAACAATGAGACGAGTCTCATAACTCTCTCCTCCTTAAAAAATTTTGTCCTCAAAATTTTAATAAGGCACGGGGTTTAGGAAAAAAACTCAGGGGACATACAATCAAGGTAAGCAAGGGCATACGAGAATCAAGGATAATCATAGAACAAGACAAGCATGTACAAGACAAGATCAGGGTACGAGATATACAAACAAGTATACCCCATGAGTCAAAAAATACGGTTATCGAGCTCGGATATCATCCTCGCGCTCCTAAGTTGACTCGCCCAGTGAGTGATGCCCCCAAGCAACTCGGACTAACCGAATAGTCTAGTTCTTGAGAATCTTTTCTCTCCGGTCCAAAATGGATACATTGAATCCGGTACATACTGTCGTAACTAGGATACATAAAAAATATTATGTATCTCACGGAACGACGGCGAAAGAGCAAGACGATATAAAATATCTTCCACTAGTTTGAGGATATCGAATGAACCAATATACCTCGGACTAAGCTTTTCTCGTACACCAAATCTGATGAGTACACTAAATCTGATGACCCTCGGGTAGGCAAAATCTGAAGGAATATATGGTCACCGACAGAAAACTCAAGAGGTCGCCGATGCGAATCGGCCCAATGTCGCTGACGATCCTGAGCTACTCAAAAATGCTCCCTGATCTGCCTGACTACCTCAACTATTTAGGCTATCATCTATAGGCCAAGCAATTGTCTCTCACCAATATTATCCTAAGCTATAGTGGATTTGCACTTTCTGCCATACAAAGCCTAAAAGGGTGCCATCGAATACTTGCTTGAAAAATTTTGTTGTAAGAGAATTCGACCAAGTGCAAGTGATCCTCCCACGAACCACCAAAGTCAAGGGTATATGATCGAAGCATATCTTCTTGGGTCTGGATAGTACATTCTGACTGACTATCTGTCTGTGGATGATAAGCTGAGCTGAACTTCAGACGGGTACCCAAACTCTGCTGAAGGCTTTACCAAAAGTGAGAGGTGAATCTGAAATCTCTATCTGATACGATACTGACTGGTACTCCATGAAGTATGAAAATATAATTCATGTACATCCGGGCCAATTGCTCTGTAGACTATCCTACTTTGAAGGGAAGGAACTGAATAACCTTTATGAGTCGATCCACTATTACCCAAATAGCATCTCTGCCAGCTAGGGATCTAGGAAGATCAGTCACAAAATCTATGGTGATATGCTTCCACTTTCACTCGAGAATTGGTAAAGATTGAAAAGGTCTTGCTGGTCTTTGATGCTTAGTTTAACCTGTTGGCAAACCAAACACCAAGAGACAAATCGGGCTATCTCTCCATACCATTCCACCAGAAATGCAGACAAATATCTCTGTACATCTTTGTTCCTCTTGGTTGAATAAAATACTGAGAACTGTGGGCTTCTGACATGATATCTTGGCGAATATCTCCACTTGGTACACAAAGACGATTACCAAATCGGAGAGTTTCGTCACTGTGAATGCTTAGTTCGGGTCTATGTCCTTCCTCACACTCTGCCTTATCTCGTTGAAGCTTGACATTTATAGATTGTACTACTCTTATCCTCTCCACAATACTATATTGAACTTGCAAGCCAGCCATCAATGCCTTGTTGCCAGGTAATACTACTTCTATGCCCATCTTCTGAAGTTCTTCTAAAATTTCTCACTGTGCCATAAAAAAACAAGCTCATGCTCTCCGTCTCAAAGCATCATCTACGATATTGGCCTTCCCAAGGTAATACTAAAGTTCAAGTTCGTAGTTTGTCATCATCTCTAGCCATCTCCTCTGCCTCATGTTGAGGTCCTTCTAGGTAATGGCATACTTCAAACTCTTGTGATAGGTAAAAATATTTACTTGATCTCCATATAAATAATGTCTCCAAAGTTTGAGTGTGAAGACAACTGCTGCTAACTCCAAGTCGTGCGTCAAATAATTCTTCTCATGGTCTTGAAGCTGCCGAGATGCATAAGCTATAATATTTCCATGCTGTATAAGAACACGCCTTAATCCTTTTCTTGACGCATCACAACAAACGGTCAACCCACTTGACCCATCTGGAAGAGTCAAAATTGGTGTCGTAATCAACTTCTGCTTGAGCTTCTTAAAAGAGGTTTGACATTCATCTGTCCAATCAAAGCGCACGTCCTTACGAGTCAATTGTGTCAAGGGTGCAAAAATTCTACAAAGTCTAACACAAATCTTCAATGATATCCTGCTAGTCCCAGGAAACTACTAACTTCTGCAACTGTTCGGGAACTGGCCACGTCTCAACAGCTTCTATCTTCTAGGGATCCACTTCAACTCCTCATTTAGCAATAATATGCCCTAAGTATGAAATGCGATCAAGCCAGAACTCACACTTGCTATACTTGGCATATAACTTATGTTCTCTAAGGACTTGAAGAACTGCGCGAAAATGCTGCTCTTGCTCTGCTTCACTTCGACTGTACACCAAGATGTCGTCAATGAACACAATCATGAACTTGTCCAAGTATGGCATAAAAATACGATTCATGAGATCCATAAACACAGTTTACGCATTGGTTGCTCCAAAGGGCATTACTAGAAACTTCTAATGTTCATATCTTGATCTTAATGTTGTCTTAGGTATATCCTACTCTCTGACTCTGATATGATGATATCCCTACCACAGAAAAATCTTGGAAAACACTGATGCTCCATTAAGCTGATCGAAAAAGTCATCGATCCTTAGCAAGGGATACTTGTTCTTGATGGTTACTATCTTGAGGGTACGATAATCAACACATAATTGTGACATTTCATCCTTCTTCTTCAGAAGTAGCATTGGGGCTCTCCAAGGCGATCCACTAGCACGAATGAATCCCTTGGTTCTTAATTCTTTAATCATTCGGTATAAGACTTCCCTCTGATGGTGTGATCCTGTAGACTCTCTCTGACACTGGTGTTGTTCCTGGAAATAGATCAATGGTAAACTCGATCTCTCTTTCTGGTGGCATGCCTGAAAGTTCTTCTGGGAACACATCTGTAAACTTACTGACCACTCTGGGGAATCCTACTCCTTTTGCTACTGCCATTCTTATGATTGCTGACAGAGTCTCCATCTCTCCTATAGAAAATGAGAAATATTCCACTCCGGTGATACGAAAGATAACCTTGCCATCATAGAAATTTATCGATGTGTGTCGATCACTCAACCAATCTATTCCTAGGATGACGTCATAATCGCCCATCGAAAACTCTATCAGTATAGCAGAAAAATCTCTCCTGCACACTATGACTTGACATGAGATATAAACTCTATCTACTCCCACGATACCGTTACCAGTAAGTATTTTGAATATTACTGATAAGGATTCGGGGTCCAATCCAACTCGTATCGTAAATCGTGCAGACATAAAGGAATGTGATGTACCATAATCAAACAATACTGAAGCTGAATTAGAGTTGGCAAGAATGGTACCTGCCACCACTTCACCAAAAGTTAACTGCTCTTCCACAGTGAGTGCCATCGCCTGACCTCATTCTCTCTGTGCTGGTCCTCGCTGCTGCGGACCTCTTTGTCTGGCTTGTACTTGATCTTGGACCTGCGCATACTGTTGTGGCCTCTGTTGCTGAATACTTGGGACTGGGTCGACAAAGGCCTCAGATCCTGGTTCTGCTGAACTGGCACTGGAGCCCTATACTGTGTCCTATCGGGGAAGATAATAATGAACTAGCTCTATGTGGGCAAGATCCTACCCTATGGTCTGAAGCTCCATAGACTAGGCACAACCCTTGTGCTCTATGGCACTCTGATAAAACGTGCCCTAGTTTTCTAGAATAAGAACATCCTACTAAAGGAGATGATCTCTGCTGCTGAGGATGTGTCAGAGCTGGTCGCTGAAATGATGCTACCGAAGTTGTCCTGGTCGAGGTTCCAATCGTTAAAGCTCGTACTGCTGGAGCTGGTACTGAAGACTGGGTGTAAGAACTCCCTGATGTGTCAGACCTCTTTCGGTCCCCAATTCTATTGACAATCCTCTGGAAGGTGTACTTGTGCCTCATCGCCGCTCGCATCACAGCGTCAAACGTTTGAAACTTATGTTGTTCTACTGCCAAAATAATTTTTAGGTGAAGTTCATGTTGGAACCTCATTGCTCGATCTAATTCAGTCGCCACCAAAGTGGGAGCAAGACTTGATCTACTTGGGCATCCATCAATATGCCCTCGTAGGTAGCTGTGCGACGTCCCGACGTGCGAGACTTGATCTCCCTTGTCAGCCCCTTTCTGAATTTCCGGGCCCTGTCTCTCGGATCTCTAATCATCGATGGCGCGAAGCGGCTCAGGCGGAAAAACTCTGCGGCATACTCGTCGACGGACGAGCTCCCTTGGGCTAAGTCATGGAACTGACTCTCCAAAGCTCCCAGGGCAACATCAGGAAAGAACTTCTCCTTGAAGAGCTCCTTGAAATCCTCCCAAGTGAGTCCTCTGCGCAAGAGTCTCGGCTCCGTACGAAACCATGTCAGGGCAATGTCGAACATCTGGCTGCCAGCGGCCTCGATTTGGAGCGCCTCTGGAATCTGCGCCAAGCGCAAGTTCCTCTCGATGTCCTCTAGCCAATCATCGGCGTAGAGTATCCCTTCTGTTCCCTTGAACTCCCGAGGCATCATCCTCTTGAAATCCACAATGGTGCCCGGCCTCTGGTGGTGCTGATCAGGACGCTGCTGCTGCTGAGTGACTCTCTCCACAGCCTGGAGAGCCACTTGGTGAGCATTCTCCATGTTCACCCTCATCATCTCTGTCTGGGCCTGATGTGCCTCAGCCTGCACTCTCTGGGCCTCTGTCGACGTCCTCTGGGCATCGACCATGCCCTGAATCAAAGCGAACATCTGTGCTCCATCGACGGGCACACCTCCTGGATGCTGAACTGGTGGTGGTGGTGCCGTCGTAGCTGTGGGGACCCTCTGAACTGGTGGTGGAGGACCCCCGAATGCTGCAGACACTCCCACATGTACTGGAGATGTAGAAGGTGCTGCGGATGTCTGTCCGGCAGGGCGAGAGGTGGCAGACCTCTCTGAATCTGCTGTTCCGAGTCTCTGGGACCTTCTTGGCGGCATCCTGAAGACAGATCGAAAGATTTAATTAAGGCAATAGATACGATATCATCAAGGAAGGACAGAAAAATTCTAAAGGAAAAAATTATTAAGAGTAGTATCATAAGAATCAGAATTCCCTAATTGTGATTGAGCATATCCTCGGCCTAATTCCTATTTCCTAAAACAGGCTCGTAGTAATACTCTAAGCGAGCACCACTACGATATCGCTCTAATGTGAATCTAAGACTAGACTACTGACCTGCATGGGCCACCACTAAAAACGTGTCACGACCCGCACCCGGAATTTGGGCATGAGTCGTGGGTACGTCCAGCCTACGCCGCAGCATCGGCGGTAGAACGCTGTCTAGGTCTAAACATAATATATCCTGTCAATAATCTCAACTCCGTATGGAGGACAATGATAAAAATCCACAGTTCTATGATATACTCAATCACAAGCTAATAGAAATCATAGCACGATGAGAATAGAAAAGAGTTCTAATAAAACCAACCACAATAATCCAACTCAAATCCTGGGTCTAAATGACCTCACAAAGTCACAAAATAAATACATCTCAGTCTCAGTCTAAAACAATAATGCAGAAAAAGTAGTCTAAGAGCAGCCAGGTACGTTCTCCTCTAGGCTAGGCAACTCCTCTGGGGTTTCTGGAGTGAAATTACCCTCTAATCCTGGGCCGTAATGAGTGGGGCAAAGATCCTCCAGGTCCTCTGAAAAATGTTATCCAGTCAGGATTGGAGCGAAGCACAAGCACTAACAGCAGTTTCATTAAATTGACAAAATCTATAAACAGTGTAAGAGATACAAGATGGAAATAAATGCTGAAAATGAGAAGTACAGGAGAAAATGAAATAGACAATAGAGCATCTAGCAATGAACAATAAACAGTGAATGCTAGAACAAGTAAATCTGAATAAAGATAAACATCTAGCTAAGTGTTTGAAATATTAGTTTATTATGTGATCGGCTTGGGACTAGATCAAGCTGGTTATATATGATTAGCTATGATTCTTGAAGGTCAGGCTAACCATATGGTTAGCTATGATGCATGATAATGGTCAGGCTGATCATATATAACAGCTATGAAGCATGATGATGGTCAGGCCGCACCCGACGTGAGAAGTGGGGTGAGCTATGATGCATGTAAAGGATTTGGATATGATCACATAATCTACTAATAGTTCCCCATCCCCCAGCTAGCACGATGAATTCCAATCACGACTCCTCATGATGGGGATCTAGGGTGCTAACCCGTGTATCCATAGTGTCGGAATCAAGTATGTAATACACTACAATTTATAGAAGTAATCAACAATAAAAACTGTCAGAGAATGTACTCGCCTGTGGTCCTGAGCAAGGTGTGAGGATCGATGTCCAAACTGGAGTCACAAGGACCTAAATATAAAATATAAGTGTCAATGAGTGATATGAGATGGTAAGTATGTGCTAGCTAAGTATGTCATTTATATGCTATTTTGAGTCCATACTAGGTTAACTAAGGCATACTAAGTCAATATAGTCACTATTAGTTCTATACCAACTAATTTTATCATACTAAGGATGCTTAGCTTATACTAGTCGATATCCTAACTAGTAACTTAATACTTATTTTACCTTACTAGTACCTTACCTTATTCATATTACTCAAAACCTCTTTAACATAAGGACACTCTAATCTATCATTAAGATTTAGTCTTGGTGCCTGGGTTCTCTAATACAACTCTCAATAACCCCATCTCACTGATACATAA
The DNA here is from genome assembly GCA_036927795.1 of Iris macrosiphon. NCBI lineage: Eukaryota > Viridiplantae > Streptophyta > Magnoliopsida > Asparagales > Iridaceae > Iris > Iris macrosiphon. The sequence continues at coordinate 251,925,185 of JAYESA010000004.1, forward strand.
TTAGCACACTACTTATATGATCTAGGTAACACTACCTTGATAGCACCTTTACCTAACACTCAAGACTCATATTCACACCTACTGACACAAATGGGTATCATACTATATCTAAGTATAAAATCCATAACTTAACTTAAATACTCAAATTCCAAATCTTAGGCCTGGAATGATACTGCTAGTGTTACTCTGTTCTCAGTCCCCTATCTAACTCCTCACATCCCTCACTCAAGCTCATTGATACTCACTATACCTTACACCCTCTACTGGCCTCCACTGACCTGCACCACGATGCATTTGGTGCACAAGTTCTACACTCAGGTATTGGCAGCTACCTACTGTACCAACTCCTTACTAAATACCAACTGACCTCACACAATATGCAATGGATGACTGATACACTAAGTATGCATATTGCACACATGTGCAGTACTCGAGTTTATCCTCAGGTGAAACCTTAACCCTCAGTTGCAACTACACCACTGCTCAACCCGATAGCACAACACTACTCATCACCACCACACCAATCCACAATGTCCACACTCGACTGCACAAACCAAACACAAATACTGATACTGAACACAACCTAACACAAAAACAGATACTGATACACACTCTATTTCTAACTGAACTGCTCTCAGACTCCTCCCCCCCCCCACACACATACTGACACAGCACAACACAACATACAGGCACACTGGTTCCTACACAAGTCTGATACATCACTGATACAGGTTACTACTAATCCTACTGATACAACCCACAGTGGCACTCACTGAAATTGCCCAGATCCTCACACACTGATACCCTAACTTCCTACACTACCACACACATAGATATCTAATACCCAAAAATTTACACAGGCATACACTTCTAACTGATACATAAACTCACTGAAGTTAAACAACTACACAACACATAGATACATAGCTACCTCACACATATAATCCCCTAATCAACCCCAATGTCTGATACACAAACCCTGGGCCCGACTCTACACTCTAATGCACACATACACACAGCTACTGAAGAAATCAGACACCACAGGCAGGAAACTCACTGCACACACACTTATTTCTCACACAGGCACAGGTATCTACTGATACCCCTACACCCACACACAGTTCTAAACACAATGATACAAATACAGCTATAACACACAATGCTCACATAGACACGACACAGCAAGACACTGCTACACTTTAATACAAAGTCCTAACACTCACAAAACCCGACTCTACGCAGAACCCTCTCCCCCAATGTCTGATACTGTGACACAGGGACACAAACCCATACTGTTAAAACATACAGTTCACACACAATTACCCGACTGTACAGAAACCCCCAAACACTGCTTCCACATCGAGAATCTCCAGAAACCGAGATCCAAAACCCTAAAATAGAGATCTAGACTATAGGTAGGAGATGTAATCCTGTATACTTGCAAACCCCTAGGATTAGGGTTCACGAAAATTGGGGAAAACAAACGTATGAACACAAAAACCTAATCAAAACCCTAAAATCAAACTCTACACAGAGGGGTGGGTTCCTAAGGGCCATGAACATCTGAAAACAGAATTTAAAGGAATAGAAATAGGGTTTTTACCTGCAGGGATGGTTTCTTCAATGAGGTTCTTCTTCTTCAAGGCTTCCTGACCCACGTTCCTTGCTTTCCTTGCTTTGGAGGAGGAGGAAATGGAACCTAGGGCTAGATTTCGAAATTTTTGGGGTGGGGAGATGGTTTCTCTTGATGGAGGCTAGGGTTTCTCTTTTCTACATGAAGGATGGCTTTGAGAGAAGCTTCCTTTTTATATTAAACCTAGTTTTAGGGTTTCTATGCATAGTTTTTAGATTAAACCCCCTGGCCCTCTCATGTAGAACCTAATTAACTCAGGTTTAGGCCTTCTAGGGTTTGAGGTCCAAACCTAAAATTAGAATTCTAGGGTTTCACTAGAACTGGGTTTTTAAATTAGGGTTTGGTCATTAGGGTCTGTCCTAATGAGTTCTAGGATTTGACCTAAAACTAAATATTACTAATAATAATATAATTAGTTTATAAAACTCAGCAATTTAATTTAATACATAATTATAAAAAATAGTTAAATTACACAATTGCCCTTGCCTGGAAAAGTGGTAGTGACAATGAGTATTGTTAGTGAAACCATCTGTACTTTCCACCAGTCTCAGGCCAAATCTAGCAACTACAATCGAACAACCGAGACTTGCTCTCTAGCTGGAACTCCGACTGCCTCTAGAATAGCTCCGGTGTCTTGAAGCCATGCATCTGATGCAATCGCATCCTCGGTGCCATAGAAATATAAGGGTTGCGCTTGAAGTTGCTTACCGAGTTGTTGGCACGAGGTCCGCCCATTTCCAAAGCCTCCTGCACTGACCAAGTGAGGGTGTCACTCTGATGTCCTTGGGATATCACCGATTCTCGAAGGATACCAATTAGTATAATGTTTTTTCCCTCTTGCATCAGGTACTGGTTGTACGGGAGGTACTGGTTGGATCTAAGGTTTCTTATTTTTAGCTGTTCTAGACCCAACTCCGGAATGCTGAGGCTGAACCTCAAGGGTTTGCTGGACATCGGGATGTTGTCCTACTAATATAGGAACTCTAGATGGATGATTGGAACAGGAACAATGTCCCCGAAATATAAGGGATACAAAGATACAAAGATCATCAAAAGGACGGACATGATTGATCGAGGATTAAAGTAGATGTTGAATCAAGATTTCAGGGATATAAATTTGATACTGGAGGAGATCAAGGAGTAACATGATTGAGATATCTAAAATATCTGGTAAACCCCCACACTTCTGAATTTTTAGACCTGTATGGGCCACCACTTAAACCCTGTCACACCCAGAACCAGAATACTGGAGAGCAGGGACAGACAAAGCCAGCTACGTACACCAGAGTACTCTATACCCCAAGATACGGTCATGGTTGTCTAGACATATGAGAGTTTACTCTATAAACCAACAGTCAATCCTGGGTCAAGAATCCTTGGTGTCTCAATCTCAAGCAAGCAACAAGTTACGAGTTATATAATCACCAAACATATAATAATAAGGCGTCCCAAACTATACATACACCGATGATCATAAAGCTAGTTACAAAATGAAGAACTATCAAGAGTACCATATTACATGATCAGATCTAGCTATAGTCTAGAATATGCTTTACATGTAGGCTCGTAGGCTAGAATGTCAAGTCCCAAAATATGAGCTAAACACGTGCTCGGGGGTTAAATGCCTCAAAAGAATAATTATACAAGATCAAGTGGGTGATGAAAAAGGTACCCACTCATGGCCCCGGGTGCTCGAGGTATTCACCATCTTGAGATGGGAAGTACGAAAGATCCTACGGTCCTGCTCCGATATCTGGCCATACAAAACTAGTAGGGTCAGACCCCAAAACAGCAAGTACCTCAAGGGAGCCAATCTTAGAAAATAAAAACCAACATGCAGATAAATCAATAAGAAATAGCACAATAAACATTTAAATAAGTGCAACGGATAAAATAACAGTTAAACAGTTCTGGAGTATTTAAACAAGGATATTGGGAATCAGTACTCAGGTTATAATTTTTGGATTAGTTGTTAGATAAATCATGACGGGAATAGACTAAACTAGAAATTAAGCAATCACGACTGTCACGCCCCAGTCTCAAAATACCGAGGGACTAGTCACGTGGCAAGGGCCAACAGCACACACCGATGGACAACCAATTTAATGGATCCATCGGGGCATACTTAAGCTGTAGTACAATAATAAATAGGTCCAATGATACAAGTCACAGTCTATTCTAATCTCATCCACAACAGATAATCACAGATCAAATGCCAGAATAAATGCAAATAAATATAAACTAACATATCTCAATAAAAGTGTCTCGAAGAACAATCCGAGGATAAGTCTGATACATCAATGCAATAGACTGGAAATAAAGTACTAGAAACAGAAATAAATGAGTATCTCAAGCCAATACTCAAGAGAAGTCCTCTGGCACAATCTCGTCCTTGGGCTCTGGTACTGCTCCGATGTATGCACCTGTTCCTGCTTCTGCTAATGCTCCTGTCCCATATACCTCGGGATAGATCTCATCTGCTATATCTGGGGACATAATCCGGATCCAGGTCCTCAGGGGACATAGCAAGGTATAAAATAACTCAAGCCAATATAAATACAGTGTAGAAAATAAATGAGTAAACAGGGTAATACTAAATAACCAACTAAGTAAAATGCAAGATGAGAGCATCACTAAAACTCAGGCTGAGACCACTACAAGCTCTGTGTCGGGGAGCCGGTAGCAGTAATATCACTAGTAGAGTGCCTATCTCTAATGTAGAGTATAAGGCCTCACAATAATATCTCACTAGTAGAGTGCCTAGCTCTGATATAGAGTCTAAGGCCTCACCATAATAAATATATATATAAATCAGCCTATAGCCTGTGTGTCTCTCCCCACCCAATGTAATCACACGTCTCATGTCCATGACACGCAAGATCAAAACTAATGCAGCAAGTCATATAACGTCTATGAATATAATGTCTATGTCATAAAACCTGTATCCTATACAGAATTACCATGAATATCTCAGGAAGATTCTGTCTCATGATTAGTGTCAAGTGTCCTGGGTTATGATGTACTTGATAAGACAAGTACGAGAATGTAAAGGGTCACGATATCCATATCTATGTGACGTTATACAACTCCGTGTACGGTGTTGGCACCCGACTATTAATCGAAAGCTAAGTAAATTCACACGGTCCTAGGTCAAGCATATACAACAATATATAAATAAGACAAAGAAATATGTAACAAGAATTGTAATGTTGGCAAGGTACACTTGCATGTGGTTCTGGCTCCAATTGTAGCTCTGATCTCAGTGTGATTTGCAGGTACTACTCCGGTTGCTGAAATAAATATCATCATTAGATTCAGAAAATATCAAATAGCTAGAAATGCCTATCCTTGAGTCCAATTTGGACACATGGGCAAAAATGACAGTTTTTGGTCAAAGCGGGGTCCACATGTGGGCCACTTTGCACCGAAAACTGTGTCAGGGTCAAAGGTCTCCAAATCCGTCAAACTTAGTGTCAACAAGTTCAGAACGATGATACGAACCTAACGAAACTTCCAGAATTGGATTCCGATGAGCCGATCCCAAAATTGCCCGTCAAGTGGAGCCGTAGGGCCCACGATACATGATTTTGTCAACGTTCTCAGAATCAAACCAAACTTGGGTCACAGGACCAGCGTATTGCTACGAGTCCGATGGCATAAGTTTCGTCTCGATCCGACGTGTGTACACAAAGTTACATCGAGTTCCAGAATAGGCGGATACGGGGTGTTATCGGCGGATACGCGTTGATTCTGGTGTGCACGCACATCCGAATCAACTTCTGTGAAATCCCGCACGTCCGTATCAACGGCGAGCACATTTTGGTGAAGACCGTATGCGACCAAGTCATCCCGTTTGGCGGGGCGTACTCAGTTCCGGGGTAAAATAGGGCATTGGTTTTCCTATTTTTGGATCGCAGTTTGCGATCGCCACAGGACGCGATGCATCGAGCGGGTTGCACGGGCCTAGAGAGGGTTACACAGTCTACGTGTCACAACTGACGGAACAGAAAACAGAATAACAAGGAGAGAGAACGGGTTACCTGAACAGGGCTCCGTGGAACGAGAATTTCTCGTGTCCGGGTTACTGTTTTGTGTCCTGTCTCGAGTCTGTCGTGTCCGGGTCACTGGAATGCTGCTGTGTCCGGGTCGACCATGTCCGGGGCTAGGGCAGCGGGTCGTGGCCGAGCTGGGAGAGGACGGCGAGGCGGAGCTGTTCGGCTGTGCTGGGCGGAGCTGTGAGGGGATCGAGTCGAGCGGGGTCGACGTTTTGGGGTGGTGGTGTTCGTCGAGGGTTCGACGCCGGTGGAGTCGGGGTAGGAAGTCGAGGGTGGATGGTCGGGGACGGGTTGAGGGAGATGGTCGAGCGGTGGATCTGGGCCTGGGCGGAGATGGAAGGATGGGGAGGTGGAGGTTTTCATGACCCGCACCCTGATATTCGGGCACGAGTACGTGGTTACGCCCAGCCTACGCCGCAAAATCGGTGGTAGAACGCTGTCTGGGTCATTTCTAACTATCTAACATCTCAACAATATAATATGGTACCTGTCAATCATCTCAACTCCAAACGGAGGAGCAATATGGTATCTCACAAATATATCAATCTCAATCACAAAACAAACTAAGGAGGAAATAAAGCACGAATGAAAATAGCGAAGGAAAGAAGATACAATCCACAATATGAAAAAATAGTACATCTGTGAATCTCCTCAAAATAAAAGTCTAATACAACATCTAAACAAAACAAGACCTCCTCGGTCACTGGTACTATGTCCTCTGGCTCTAGGGGAGTGTCCTCTAAAGTCTCACCCTCCTGAGGTCCGTAATATGTGGGACACAGCTCCTCTAGCCAATCATCTGGAAAAAAATATATCCAGTCAGGATTGGAGCGAAGTACATACCTCTGAAAGTAGTTCCAATAACATAATCGAGCATATATAATAAGCAATAGAAAAATTATACAAGATGCACAAGTAGAAAGGATATACTGTACAAGTGAACATGCAATAGGCACAATAAAGCTGAAAGTAAATACAAGAATAACTGCAAGTAGAGAACAAGAAATACTAACTATGTGTTTTAGAGTGAGAGTTCGTTATGTGATCGGTTTAGGTTGCACATGAGGTATATAGGTAACTCCATTATACGTGAGGTGTATAATCGACATGCACATGAGATCAAGAGGGCTTTGATCACATAACCAACTCCTACTCCCCCTTCCCCACCAATACTCATGGATCCAATCACGACACGTTACGTACATGATCACGATAGTCACACTAGCACACAAAATAGTGGATGCACAAGAAGCACATGAAAGTCAATACCCGATGCACACGATAAAATACATGTCATTAGGTAGCCGTTGCACACGGTAGGGGATAACACCTCCTGACGGGATCCATATAGTACCAGTCCGTGAAATCACTGTGTCGGGAATCAATGTATACTAATCTAGAACATGCATATATACAATATTATGAATTGAAAACAAACAGAGAAATGTACTCGCCTGAAGTCCTGAGCAAAGTGTGTCTCTCGATACCCAAGCTGGTATCTCACAACCTATATATGGTATGTTGCATCAATACAAGGTTCAATGATGAAAATAAATGAAGTTGAAGAAGTTCTAGGTCAATACGCCGTTTCTAAGTCAAACCAATGCATTTCTAGGTTGCAAGAGTCTAATGCTAGTCACTAAGTCACTACACTATGAAGCTATGCTATACTAGCTAAGCTAACACACCACAGTACAATCAAGAAGCCGTATCCTAAGATACGCAGATTTTCTAATATGAAAATAGATTTATATATATATACATAAGTCATATATAATAATAATAATAATAATATCTCAAAACAATCTAATAATGATACCTTGGCCTTGCACCATGCGTATCGTACTCAACTCGATACTCAAACTTAATACCTTAGGTATCGGCCCGATACCTTGGTGATACCTTGGTATCTCAAGGTAATCTAAAACTAAACACAAAAGATATAAATAGATACCTTAAACTAGATGCTAACTATACACTAATATCTTAAACTAATTAACCAATACCTTAACTAAATAAACTAATTGTTTTCTAACAAGTATACTAACTAATATTTTACCTATACTAATATACATATCTAACATAATCACCTAGCACCTCTACTACTCACTAACCTCTAGTATACATAGTTATAAACATACTAACTACACCATGACCAAGATACCTGAAACTAAAACTGATAATAATAACAACTAAACAAGTTCATATATAAACCTATAGTTAACTAGTTACTAGCTAACTTAAGAAATCAACTAATAACTAAACTCAACTAACAAAAGCTAACACTATAAGATATTTAGCCACATACTGATGCTACTGCAGAAACTAAAGGACCAAACTGACAACAACACTTAACTGGAACCGAGCTCACAACAAGAGACTGAGCTACACAGTCAAAAAGAAAACATAAACTGTCACTGTGTCGGGCACAACATAGTAAAATTTGAAACATACACTGTGCAAGCCCGACCCCTCTCCTCTGGGTGACTTGCACATGAGCAGCTGAGCTTCCCCTTCATTTTGCTGATTCCTCCAGATGATGAAGTAACTAATCCAGATTCCAAACTATTACTGTCCTTAGAAATAACAGTAATACCATGTTTGATGAAGCCACAATTAGGTTCCTCAGGTTTCCCTTTCATGAACAAAATGACAGGGTTGGAATTGATTAGGCTTTCAATACGGGATCTCTAGGCAGTACTAAGGCCACCTGATGAGTCAAGATACCTCCAGGCTCGAACCTCTACTACAGCTGCTGGTCCATCAAATGTTACACTGTATTAGCTGTGCTGCAGTCCCTTGCTCAAAGCTGTATGCAATGTACACAGGAATTTCTGTGCTACAGATACTTGCTCAAAGCTGCTGCAATGTACACAGGAATTTCTGTGCTACAGATACTTGCTCAAAGCTGCTGTTCCTCATATACCTCTGCAATGCTGCCCTCTCTGCATAAGTATCTGCAGTGCACAACGACTTGCTGTCGAGTTCCTCCCTATTCTATATACCCATATGCATCAACCCTCACTTAACAAGGTAAATATCAGCTACAGATCTACTGAGAAATATCAGTTGTCTGATACTAACTCGGGCACACAACACATAAAATTCACACAAACACAAACTCACAGATATCTATACCTATACACAACTATGTATACGAACATAACCATATATATATAGCTATCCCCATATATATATATATATATATATATATATATATATATATATATATATATATATATATATATATATATATATATATATATACCTGAAATCATATAAGCCCATATGAATATATATATATGTATATATACCTATAGATATTAAAACATATAGCTATATACACCAATCTATATATATATATATATATATATATATACACACACATATAGATTTATGTAGACACTCTAATGTATACACATAGACACATATAAACACAAAACCCAAATTACACTATTATACTCCAAATAATATATAGATAGTATATACAAATATATTTACATATGTATGCATAGTACAATAAGTCAAAACACAAACACGTGGAGTGCACCGCACCCGTATCACACTTTTCTATGATACGCTTGCGACACGGCCCCCAACTCACAACCAAACGTATCCCGGAGGACACGTACAAGTCCAATACATAATTTATGATTAATACATATATAAATTATAGTGTCTACTTGTCCGTGTCACCATATGATACGCACATGGCCCCGTGTCGGAGGAAAACTCCCAAAATCGACCGTTTCGTCAAATCGACGAGATTTGGCCCACACATATCCAATTATGGACACGACACAAGCTACAAACAAACAATCAATGGTCAATTAGATCTATTAGATCCATTGACAAACACTACATGTGCCAATTTCGAAATTTTCCCAAAATTGGCACCAAAATGGACATAACTACCACCGTAGGTCTCCAAATGATTCCAAATCAAAACCTATAGGTAACCTATGCATGTGGGGTGGTTTCTCATAGTAAAAACTCAGATCTATAGTCTATAGGAAGGGGAAAAACTGATTTGTATCTATTGGGAGATGGATTCCCAATGAAAAGGTCCCAAATGACAAGTTGCTCCTCTCCTTGTAGATCTCGGCCTCCTCCTCCTCGTTCCTTGCTCCTTGCTTGTAGATCCTTGATGTAGAGGCTTTAATGTTGAATTTAGGAAGAGATTTGAAGATAATTGATGGAGAATTGATGGGGAATTAGAAGGAAAATGGAAGGGAAAAAACTAGATCTAGAATTTTGGGGAAGAACTAAAATGAGAGCACTCTCTCTCTCCTCTCAATTATGGCTGGTCATAAACCCTTCCCCAAGCAATGTGTAATGTCCCAAATACCCCTTGGGGCCTCTCATGAAGAAATAATTAGGGAGGGAAGGTTCTAGTCTAATGGTTTTTCTAATTAAACATGTTTCTTAATCCATGGGCCTAATTCATGGGCTCAACTTAGACTAGTCCAAAAGTTTGTTCATGTCCCCTAATTAAATGGTTAAGTCCACTACACAAGTCTAAAATAATTCTACACTAGCAAAATTATTAATACAATAAAATAAAAATCAGTCATGCACAATTATTAATTATAATAATCCTAAAATAATTAATACCCATAATAATTACCAAACTACCCTTAGATGGAAATGCGAGGGTGACAAACCTACCCACCTTAGAAAAATTTTGTCCTCGAAATTAAGGAAGAAACTATCTTTCAAAACAAACAATATAATGCAAGAAGGGATTATACCTCACGGCTCGAAAAGATACGGATATCGCTCGCGCATCTCGGCCTCTCGCTCCCAGGTACTCTCTCCTGGCGAGTGATGCCTCCATGCGACGCGCACCAAAGGAATCATCTGGTTCCTCAGCACCTTCTCTTTCCGATCCTGAATCTCCACTGGCTGCTCTGGATAGCTGAGAGTAGGGCCCACCTCTATCTTCGAATGATCCAACACATGATTGGGATCTGCCACGTATCGTCTCAACTGTGACACATGAAACACGTTGTGCACTTCCTCCAATGCAGGTGGTAAGTCTAGTCTGTAGGCGACTGCACCGACCCTCTCAAGAATATTGAAAGGACCGATGAATCGCGGACTAAGCTTGCCGCCTCCACCGAAACGAATCGTGCCACGTGTCAAAGAAATCCTCAAGAAAACCAGACCGCCAACCTAGCACGAAACACAAACTTAGCACTCTAACAAGCAATAATCAAACACAAACAAGACAACACTAAAGCTATACCTCAAACTCCAGAGGTCTCCGGTGGCTATCGGCCCAATGTCGTTGCCTGTCCTGCGCCACTCGAAGTCTGTCTCTGATAAGCTTCACCTTCTCTGCTGCATCTACTACCATCTCTGGTCCCAATAAAGCCCTGTCACCAACATCATCCCAGGACAACGGAGTGTGGCACCTCCGTCCATACAACGCCTCCAATGGTGACATCTCAATGCTGGCTTGGTAGCTGTTATTGTATAAAAACTCTACCAAGTGAAGGTGATCCTCCCAAGAACCTCCAAGATCCAAAACACAGGTGCGTAGCATGTCCTCGAGAGTCTGAATAGTCCTCTCCGACTGTCCGTCCGTCTGAGGATGATAAGCGGTACTGAACTTGAGCTGAGTGCCCAAGCTAGCCTGCAAACTCCTCTAGAAATGGGACGTGAAGCGGCTATCCCAATCCGAGACAATGCTCACCGGAATACCATGCAATCTGACAATCTGGCGCACATACATCTCCGCAAGTCTCTCCGTAGATGTACCCACTTTAAATGGCAGAAAGTGGGCTGATTTGGTCAACCTGTCCACGATGACCCAAATCGCATCCTTTCCTCCTGGAGAACGCGGAAGCCCCGATACAAAATCTATAGTAACATGCTCTCATTTCCACTCCGGAATGGGCAAAGGCTGAAGCAATCCTCCTGGTCTCTGTCTCTCCGCCTTGACCTGCTGGCAAACTAAGCATCTGGACACGAAGCTAGCTACCTCTCACTTCATGCCATACCACCATACATGCTCCCTCATGTCTCTATACATCTTGTTGGCACCTGGATGCATAGAGTATTGGGAACGATGCGCCTCCTGCATAATCTCCTCATACAATGCTCCCTTCGGTACGCACAACCTGGTACCGTGTCTCAATGATCCATCATCTGCGACGGTAAAGTCCTCTGCCAGCCCGACCTGAACCTGTGCTCTGATGCTCCTCAGAGACTCATCCTCATACTGTCCGGCTCTGACTCGGTCCATCAGCTTCGACTGAACCTGAAGTTCCCACATCTGCGCCGCGACTCCCGGAACCAATACCTCAATGCCCAAACTATCGAGGTCTGCCAATAGATGCCTGTCCCTAGTCAAGCACATAGCCACGGGATACCTGCTCAAAGCATCCGCGACTACATTGGCCTTCCCTGGATGGTACTACAAAGATATGTCGAAGTCCTTCATCAACTCCAACCATCGCCGCTGCCTCATGTTGAGCTCCTTCTATGTAAACACATACTTTAAGCTCTTATGGTCTGTGAAGATCTCTACTCTCTCTCCATATAGATAGTATTTCCACAATTTGAGAGCAAAGATAACTACTGCAAGCTCCAAATCATGGGTAGGGTAGTTCTTCTTATGCAGACGTAATTGCCTGGAAGCATAGGCAATTACTTTCCCGTGCTGCTGTAGTACACAACCCAAACCCTTCCCTGATGCATCACTGTAAATAGAAAATTCTCCTGCTCCTGATGGTAGTGTCAAGATGGGAGCTATAGTCAATCTCCTCTTCAGCTCCTCAAATGCTGACTGGCAATCCTCAGTCCAGACGAATTCCACGTCCTTTCTGGTCAGCCTAGTCATTGGCTCTGCTAGTCTGGAGAAGTCCTGAACAAACTTCCGGTAGTAGCCTGCTAATCCAAGGAAGCTCCTGATCTCTGCTACTGAACTCGGGGTAGACCACGATTCAACTGCTGAGATCTTCTTCGGGTCCACCGAGACTCCATCTCCTGTAATGACATGCCCAAGAAATTTAACCTTATCAAGGAAGAATTCACACTTCGACAACTTGCCATACAACTTCTCCTTCCTGAGGATCTCCAAAACCATCCTCAAGTGCTGCTCATGCTCCTCCGGGGTCTTTGAATATATCAAGATATCATCTATGAAGACTACAACAAACTGATCTAGGTACTGATGAAATACCTTGTTCATCAGGTTCATGAACACTGCCGGGGCATTGGTCAACCCAAACGGCATCACCAAGAACTTGAACTGTCCATAACGAGTCCTGAAAGCCGTCTTCGGGATGTCTTCCCTCTTCACCTTCACCTGGTGGTACCCTGACCTCAAGTCTATCTTCGAGAATACCTTCGCTCCGCTCAGCTGGTCGAACAAGTCATCAATCCGCGGCAACGGATATTTGTTCTTGATAGTGAGGTTACTAAGTGCCCTGTAGTCGATACACATACGTACCGACCCATCCTTCTTGGGTACAAACAGTACCGGAGCACCCCATGGTGATGAACTGGAACGGATGAAGCCTTTGTCTTGCAACTCATCCACCTGCTTCTTTAACTCCGCCAATTCACTGTTGTTTACTCTATAGACGTGCTGAGAGATTGGCTCTGCTCCTGGCACTAAGTCTATAGAGAACTCCACATCTATGTCCGACGGCAACCCCGGCAAATCTTCTGGAAAGACATCCAAGAACTCTGCAATCAACGGATGTGGCAGCTCCCGCACTTCTACCAAAGTCCCACAGAAATTGCCTTCGCTCTGCTCTGCTCCTCGGACGAACTCGAACTCTGGCTCTCCTGGCGTCTGAAATAAAACTCTGCCTCCATGACAATCGATACTAGCGTGATGTCTACTCAACCAATCCATTTCGAGTACTATATCGTAACCCGAAAGTGGCATTACAAGTAAACATACACTCAGCTCACGGCCTCCCACATAAACCCTCTAGTTCTTGCAAACATCACTGACCAGGATGATGTCACCCCCGGTAGTGATCTTGCAAGTCCGTGCCAACGGTTCAGACTCAAGACGATGTCTCAAAGCAAAAGATACCGATACAAAGCTATGAGATGCACCAGAATCAAATAAGGCATGAGCTGGAAAAAAATCGAGTAAGACTGGACCTGATATAACGTCTCCGACTGGCTCTGACTCCTCCACGGTCAGGGAAAAAGCTCGCCTCTGATGTGCACCCCTCTGCTGATGCTGGTGCTGGTGCTGCACGAACTTCTGCTACTGGGGCTGTAAAGGAGGTCCTCTCGGCTGTCCCGCCGGGTGTCTTGCGGGTATCCTCTGGATAGGGGCTATATCTTGAACTGTCTGAGCTAAGGTCTTGGGGCAATCCCTCAGCTGGTGATCTGATGAACCACAAAACAAACACTGACCGAGCCTCTTCCTGCAAACGTCCCATCCGTGCCCTGCCTTCTTACAAAAGGGGCAAGCACGAGCTGTCTGGGCTAGTCTCTGCATCTGATACGTCTGCTGTACAGGTGCTCGGTTAGGCGCATTGGACTGCTGCCTCTGGTGCTGGAAATATGGCTTCTTCACTGGACCTGTGCTGCTGCTGCCACCATAAACATCTCGGTCCCTCTTGTGCCTCCCACTCAGGTCTCTCTCGACCTTGCGAGCCTCCCTCAAGATGTCTGTATACGTCTCGTGGCTCGAAGAAATGAGAGCCTTCACTTCCCAGTTCAGACCCTCTTTGAACCTACTAGCCCGGTTCTCTGGGTCTCTCACCATATAGTCGACATATCTGCTCAACCTACCAAACTCGGCGGCATACTCCTCCACTGACATGTTCCCCTGGTAGAGGTTCTGGAACTGTCGCTCCAGATTAAGTCTCTCAGTAGGCGGAAAGAACTTCCTTCTGAACAAGTCCCTGAACTCTCCCCATGTCAATCCTGGATCGGCGATCCGTGGCTCATTCCGGAACCACGTGCTGGCGATGTCCATCATCTGCAATCCCGCTGCCTCCACCATCAGGTCCTCCGCAAGGCGGGATAAGCGCATGACGCGCTCCATGCTCTCCAACCAATCATCCGCATAGATGATGCCCTCTGTCCCCTTGAAAGGCCGGGGATCCAACTTCTTGAAGTCCTGAATAGTGCCGGGCCTGGGCTATACCTCCCGTGGATGTGGTGGTGCGGTCCTCTCTACGGCAGTGATGGCCGCCTGGTGAGCACTCTCGATGCCCTGTCTTATCACCTCGGTCTGTCGGTATTGTGCCTCGGCCTGGGCCCTCTGGCCTCCATCATCATCTGGAAAAGTTCAAACAGTTGTGTAGCATCAGCTGGTACTGGCGGTGGTGGCGGAAGATCCTCGGGAACAACTGGAGCAACCCTCTGAACCGGGGGAGGAGCACCCCCAAAAGCGGCTGCTGAGACTCCCACCTGGACCGGTGAGGCGATCCTCTCGACTGAAGATGTAACAGTAGCAGCTTCTACTCTATCCGCAGCAGGCGGGGAAGTAACTGAGGAAGCTGTCGCTGCTCCTGAGCGATAGAATCTGACCTTCGGAGGCATCCTGAAGTCAGATTAAAAATACGGAATCAATTATTGAATATAATGCGATATCATCAAAGAAGGACAGAACTTAATTCAAAATGAAAGACAATATCAAATAGATAAAGACTTGTAGAATAAAACATTGGAGTTTTTCCTAGTTGTGATTGAGTAACTCTCAGCCTAAATCCTGTATCCTAAAGCAGGCTCGTAGTAATACTCTAGTCGAACACAACTACGATGTCTATCTAGACCTGCATGGGCCACCACTAAAAACGTGTTACGACCCGCACCCTGATATTCGGGTACGAGTACGTGGTTACGCCCAGCCTACGCCGCAGAATCGGCGGTAGAACGCTGTCTGGGTCATTTCTAACTATCTAACATCTCAACAATATAATATGGTACCTGTCAATCATCTCAACTCCAAACGGAGGAGCAATATGGTATCTCACAAATATATCAATCTCAATCACAAAACAAACTAAGGAGGAAATAAAGCACGAATGGAAATAGCGAAGGAAAGAAGATACAATCCACAATATGAAAAAATAGTACATCTGTGAATCTCCTTAAAATAAAAGTCTAATACAACATATAAACAAAACTAGACCTCCTAGGTCACTGGTACTATGTCCTCTGACTCTAGGGGAGTGTCCTCTAAAGTCTCACCCTCCTGAGGTCCGTAATATGTGGGACACAGCTCCTCTAGCCAATCATCTGGAAAAAATATATCCAGTCAGGATTGAAGCGAAGTACATACCTCTGAAAGCAGTTCCAATAACATAATCGAGCATATATAACAAGTAATAAAAAAATGATACAAGATGCACAAGTAGAAAGGATATACTGTACAAGTGAACATGCAATAGGCACAATAAAGCTGAAAGTAAATACAAGAATAACTGCAAGTAGAGAACAAGAAATACTAACTATGTGTTTTAGAGTGAGAGTTCGTTATGTGATCGGTATAGGTTGCACATGAGGTATATAGGTAACTCTATTATACGTGAGGTATATAATCGACATGCACATGAGATCAAGAGGGCTTTGATCACATAACCAACTCCTACTCCCCCTCCCCAACCAATACTCATGGATCCAATCACGACACATTACGTACATGATCACGATAGTCACACTAGCACACGAAATAGTAGATGCACAAGAAGCACATGAAAGTCAATACCCGATCCACACGATAAAATATATGTCATTAGGTACCCGTTGCACACGGTAGGGGATAACACCTCCTGACGGGATCCATATAGTACCAGTCCGTGAAATCACTGTGTCGGGAATCAATGTGTTCTTTTTGTATCATGGTGCACTTTCTAAGAAATTTGTGAAACACACACAAATGCGTTCTTTGGAACTTCTTTTTATTCGCCAAGGGTTCCATGCGTTCTTTTTGTATGCATTCTCAGGCCAACTTTGCATTCTCCGACTTGCTATTCTCGGGCTGCATGAGCAATCCAATTCAAAAAAATAAAATCATCAATGAGATAAGTTCTAAGTGTTACCCAAAAATAAAATCGATGAAATAATTAAAATAAATTATACTAAGAATCAAGCTGTTCCTTTGGTTGGCAAGATGTACTTGCCTAAGGTAAAGTTATAGCCTAATACTACCAATTTTACCCACGGCCAAGGTCAATCTCGGCTGATCTCGATGAAGGGTGAAGAAGTAAAGAAGGAAAGAGAAATGAAAGGAAAAGAAAAGTGAAGAAAAAAATAAATGATTTGCTTAAATAGGCAAAGGGTTGATTGTAGGCCATTGGATCATAATCCATATCCCTCTCCTGGGTTTATCACAGCCATGCACACGAAAACCAAGGGACCAACGGTCCAAAGCATGCAACTAAGCAGAAACTTACAAAAATAACCTAGACAATGCATTAATGGCATAAAGCATAAAGTAAGCAATTAAAGATAAAGCAAGCTATATACGTATTATATGTGTATATCAGGTACGTATATTAGAACATTGATACGAGTCTAACAATCCCGTCGCTCGTCCACACATTCTATGTAGCTCCGAGGCAAGGCGATAGCTTCGCCTAAAGGTCTATTATCTTAAGGAGTTTTAGTATGGGATGTGATGTATGGAATGACTATCTTATTTTGCTTCCATCCTGTAAGCCCGCACAGCGTCCATTTACTTTTGAGTCAAGAGTTTGTAACACATATGTTTATTATCAATAAAGATAACTTTTCTTCATTTTAATGTGTATTCTTTAGCTTCTGCACTCTGTTGTTGTGTTTATATATATCATTATGCTAGGTCATGTATGGGCGCACCTTATGCTCGCATGGTATCATGCCCGGAAGACGAATAACAATTCTGCGAAATCAGGGCGTAACATATTGGTATCAGAGCACGGCTTCAGATCCTTTGGCCTCGTATCAGAAAAGTTTTCTTGAAACGACCATGTCCCTCCCAGTTGAACTCTTAAAATTGTTTGGCCAAAATGAGATACGTTCCATGCAGTAAGTCCATAATACTTTATGAGTGATTCAAGTTTTCTTATTTTTGAAGGAATGGCTCAAGCACAAGGAACCGCACAAGCGCAAGTGCAAATAAGTAGTTTTGACATTTCGGCAAGCTCCGAGAGCCAATGACTTGCACCCCCCATCGATCCAATTGAGCGGATGATGCAAATGCTTGGGGCTCAACAGCGAAGGGACAAGGCTCGATAGGAAAAATTTGAGAAAAATCTAGAAGCCAGATTCATGGTCCAACTGAGGCAAGTAGATGCCCTACAACAGATCGTTCAGACCATTACCTCCAACAATTCTCCAACGACATCGGCACGGGTGGAACAACCAGCAAATAAAGTTGAGATGCCTCAAACCCCAAAGATGAATGATATGACTACCTTCAACTTTGCTGACTTCAAGAAGGTCTACAATACATATTTTTGTGAGACCGAGGACCTTATCGTGGCTCTAAATTGGCTAGCTGAAATTAAAGACCACTTTAAGCTCCTTGAAGTCCCGAAAGATAAGATAGTCATATGTGCCCAATTCTAATTCTAACTCCGAACGAACGCATACGATTGGTGGGACGTTCATCGAAGATCTCTCCCAAAAGACGGTGACGACAAGATGATCTCATGGGCTACCTTCTGTAGCGCATTCGAGGAGGAGTTTATAACTCCCCCCGTTCATCGATAAAAGGAGAACAACTTCATGCGTCTGCAACAAGGAACATATCAGTAAAACAGTAAGCCACAAAATTTGATTGGCTCGCCAAGTTTGCCAGCCCTTACCTACCCGACGCAGCGAGTCGAGCAAGACAATTTGAAGGAGGCCTGTAACCTTTCATTCATGTTTACGTAGTCGATCCAAAATATAAGATGATGCAGGAAGTCCTTAACTATGCCCTCATCCTGGAATCACAATATTCTTTAACTACTGTCGGCGCTGTGCAGTGTTCTCATCGCAAGTGCCCTAGTAACATAGGAGGACACAACGCTCAAAAGCATCCAAATAATGGCAGTTTTCAGGGCCACAATTTAGGGCGTGGTCAAGGGCTACAATATACCTACTATAATAACCCAGGGCAAACTTTCAATGACTATTGTCGAAGGACCGGGGCATGCTTGATATGTCGTCAACGAAGCCATCGAGTTATACTATCCTGAATGCCCCAACGTGCGCCATCCTCAGCAGCAGAATCCAGCTCAAGCGCCCCAAGCAAATCGGCCTCCGCAACAATAAGAGTATCGTCCGAATGTTGTGGGCCGGGTATATGCACTAACGCGGGATAAGGTATTCACCTCGGACACTGTAGTGACAGGTATATTAATTTTCAATAATGTTCATCCACGAGTACTATTTGATTCTGGTGTCACGCAAAGTTTTGTATCGACAAACTTTGCCAAGGTATATGAATTCTCTCAGACACTGTTAGGCCTAAAGCTTAGTGTCAGTACCCCGTCGGGCATGGACTTGCCTGCTAACTCAGTTTATCGCGATGACTATATTTCTATCGAAGGAAGAAAATTATAGCTCGATGCGATAGTCCTGGACATCAAGGACTACGATATCATTCTGGTGATGGATTAGCTCGGCGCTTGTACGGCTACCATTGATTGTGTGAAAAAGAAAGTTATATTTTGTCTGCCTGGCGATAACAAATTTTGCTATACGTAAAGTCCAGCATGTAGTGCCCCTCTCTGGGTGCGCACTATGTACAAGAGATATCGCTTTGCTGGCTCAAGCGAAAGCCTTCTCGAAGAGTTTTCCAATCGAAACACAAGACGATTGATCTGGGTGAGTGGGAAGAACTTCATTCTCTAATTCTTGCACGCCTTAATAATGAATTTGAGTTTTTGAAATATTTGTTTGCTAAGTAGAGAATGTTCACATTGGGAATGATATAACGAGAACCTGTATGCTTAACTAAAGAACTTGTATTGCTTATCATTGATAAGAACCTTGCCATGCTAAGTAAAAAGGATAGAATATTGGATGCTAGGTCATATTGGTACGACTATCGAACGAACCCTAGCCATACTAATAAAAAGAGTAAAAGAAATTGCTTGAACAAGTTTCTATGTCATATGCTAAGAAAAGAGTACAACTGCATGTTAATTTTAAGACATAAATAGTATTGCCATCCTACTTGTTTAAAAAAAGATTGCTTGCATTTTTTTATCGCTTCTGTAAAGATAAAACCGTGCCATGCTTGCTTAATTAGAGATCGTTTATATGTTTACTTGTCATTGATAAAAAAGATAGTAATATATGAATACCTCATGATATGCTAAAAATGATTGATTCGAATGAGAAGAGACTAATAGTGCGCCCTGAGATACGCTCCTTGTGATCTAGTGGGGTGTGCTATTAGTTTTGTATAAGAAGATTGAACCTATCGCTTGATTGATAAGAAGAAAAGATAGAAGTTTGCTTGATTATTGCTTGCTTGCATTATAGAATTATCTGATAGATGTTTTATGTCATGCATGGTCTCAGACAACTTATGCAAAAGGTTTATCTCTCGAGCGATTCCTGAGATACTGGGGATCAATCAATCAGCAAAAGATTTTGTTGCACCCTGAGGTACGGTCCTTGTGGTCTAGTAGAATATTTTTCTATTAGTGAAGAGCGAAACCATGATGTCACAGCTACTAGTATTTGTGTGTGTTGGTGAAGAGCTGAACCTTGAGTCACAGTTGCTGACATACGCGCATTCTAGTGCAGAGCTGAACCTTGAGTCACCGCTGCTAATCATGGGGTAACCCATGGACCATCATGTAGTTAGGGCACAAGCTAGGTTAGCCTTCTTACATACCTAACATTTGATGCAGAGACGAACAGGGAATAGAACTCAAATATTTATAAAAATTATTGCTAACTTATATGTCTGTTGTAGGGATAACCGTTCGACAAAGGGTAAGAATCACTGAATAAGTGATGTATGGATTTCTGATTATGCTTGAATTGTGTACTGTCCCTAAACTTGCATGTTTCACTTAATTATGCTGTTGCCCTTTATTAATGAATTGAATAAGTCCACTAGATGTACTTTGTCTTATACTGAGATGAATAGTCTACTAGATATAGCTTGTATTCATAAAGAGTTAATGAATATGGTACACGATACATACTGTGCACTATACGATAGAACAATGTCCCTACTGTATGCTTGATTGTATTGAATATATAAATTGTTATTAAAGATATATTTTTGAAAGAAGTAAATTGACTCAAATCATGTGATGCATGAAATGAACCTAGGTAAAAGTAGCAAGATCACTAGTAATAGAATATTTTGCCGTATGCTTACTTAATGTTGGTTTTAGAGAGTGTTGCTTCTGTTCGTTAACTTTATACTCACCAGTACTTTTCCCAAAGTGCTGAGCCCCCACCAGTTTGCTTGTTCGTAGGTACTGGATCATCAAAAGAAGCGATAGTCGAGCCTCATCCTCAGGACCCAAAAATCTGGAGTCGATATTTTGAGCCGTATCGAGATATTTTGAGCTACTTTTGTATAAAGGTGTCACGACCCGCACCCGGTAAAGGGGCATGACTACATGGGTATATCCAGCCTACGTCGCAGCATCGATGGTAGAACGCTATCTAGGTCAACTAACTATCAATCTCATACAGTAATATATAACCTGTCAATGATATCTCAACTCCAAGAAGGAGGATAATATAATAATAATGGTAAATACTCAATCACAAATCTAAAGCACAATAAGATATCAAAGAAGTCTAACATAACTATAAAGTCTAAACATCAATAACATCCAAAACAACAATAATATCCAAGTCTCAAATATAAGCCACCAATAAATCTGGTACCAAAAATGCTAAATAAAATCTAACTAGGATAACTAGTGATTCTAGCTAGACCATAAAAATGTGTCACGACCCGCACCCGATAAAGGGGCATGAGTACGTGGGTACGTCCAGCCTACCCCGCAGTATCGGCGGTAGAACGTTGTCTAGGTCAACTAACTATCAATCTTACACAGTAATATATAACTTGTCAATGATATCTAAACTCCAAGAAGGAAGATAATATGATAGTAATGATAAATACTCAATCATAAATCTAAAGCACAATAAGATATCAAAGAAGTCTAACATAACCATAAAGTCTAAAGATCAACAACATCCAAAACAACAAGAATATTCAAGTCTGAAATATAAGCCAAAAATAAATCTGGCAACAAAAATGCTAAATAAAATCTAACTAGGATAACTAGTGATTTCAGTTAGACCACAAAAATGTGTCACGATCCGCATCCGGTAAAGGGGCATGCGTATGTGGGTACGTCCAACCTATGTCGCAGCATCGGCGGTAGAATGCTGTCTAGTTCAACTAACTATCAATCTCACACAGTAATATATAACCTGTCAATGATATCTCAACTCCAAGAAGGAAGATAATATAATAATAATAATAAATACTCAATCATAAATCTAAAGAACAATAAGATATCAAAGAAGTCTAATATTACTATAAAGTCTAAATATCAACAACATCCAAAACAACAACAATATCCAAGTCTCAAATATAAGCCAGAAATAAATTCGGTACCAAAAATGCTAAATAAAAACTAACTAGGATAACTATTAATTTTGTCTAGACCTTCCGGCAATCACTCCTGAGCTACTGGGTCAATGGTTGATATCCCTTCTTATGGTCGATAGTATGTGGGAACCAGTCCTCTAAGTCATCGTCTGAAAAATATATCCAGTCAGGATGGAGCGAAGTACAACCCAATAACAGTTCCAATTAATTAACAAAGACTATAAAACAGTAAAATTGAGGATTCTATATACAATGAGAACAATAAACTGTTACAATGGCAATAGCAAAGGGAGACGGACAATGTAAGCAATAGGGTATAGCCAGTGCATATATGAAATGAAAGAAAATAAACTACAATATCAGGTACAAGACAATATAATCTATGAATTGAATATAAAAACTATAACATACAATGTGTTTTAAAATACTAAATAGATATTTGATCGGCTTGGGAGATTCAATGATTTACACTAAAAAAAAATTAGCTCAACTATACGTGGTGTATGATTAGCTAGTAGCCGATGATTTACACTACTTGCCAATAGTTCTTGATCACATATTTAGCTAGTACTTTCCCTGCCCCGGCTGATACGGTAGATCCAACCATGACACGTTACTAGCCAATGTATCTAATGTTAACCAATATTATCCAATGTTATCCAATACCAAACGATGAGCAGTATTCGATATCATTGCGATGAGTCAAGGTAACATCTCATGACTGAAGATTCAATATCAATACCAATCTATGTACCATCGTATCAAAAATCGGATGTAACATTTCTAAATACTTGAAATATAGTAATTATCAAATAATAAAAACTATCAGAGAATGTACTCGCTTGTGGTCCTGAGCAAATAATGCAAATCAGTGTCCAAACTGGTGTCGCACTGACCTAAATATAAATTTTATGCCATTTGGTGTAATAAAGAGATAAACATGTTTAAATAAGCTAAAATATAATTTCTAGGCCAAAACTAGGTCATAGTAGTCATTACTAGGTGTTTCTTGGTTATCTCTAGGTTTCTAGCTCATAATCCCTGGTAAATAGTTAAATTAAACACTAGGTATGTATAACTATATATTCATATACTATACTGTTATAATTATCATTATCATATATTACCAAACCTTAGTATCATATACTATACTATATAGATATTTATATAACTAATATCTTATAATCTCACAATGCCTCACTTACCTTGGCCTAAACTCACAAACTAGTATCTAACCAACCTTAGTACCACACTCCCCAACTATCCAAGTATCACAACTTACCCAATATACCATTAATATCCAATATCCTAACTATAACTTGATATTTAGTATAACCCCAAAACTTAACACTCACCAACTACCTTAGTATATTTACTTGTACTTTAGCTCAACTAGGTATCTACTCATTACCTTAAGTCATATCTAGCATCTTAACTCATCTAGACTACTAGCTCGTAACCTAGAATAATACCTTGATACCAATATCCTAATCTAAAACTTACCTCATCTCCAAGATACTTTCTAATCTTAACACTAGGATACACCCTTAGTATCCTAAACTAACAACTCTAATTATTCTAACCAAATACCTTTATACTAACCCACACTCCCAAGCACCTCACTTCAACTTACCAAAGATAAATTTTCCCTCACACTCACTCACCTGCCACATGCCCACTGTACTATAGATTGTGCACCACTTGCATAGTGCTACTGTTAAAGCTACACTAAAACAGTGGTGCACTACACAAGGCTACTCACTGGCACATACAAAAAGCCTAACTTCTGATACATAAATGCTTCCTATACCCTTGCATGAAGCTAACACCCCTCAAGATACTGAACCAATGCATCACATGTACCAATTATCTCCTAATTAATTCACTAACACTCAAATCACTACCTCACCTGAATATGGACTGAAAGCCAAACCCCCTGGACTAACTGTATTGCAGTGCACCTATCATCTGATTGCAGACCCCCTACCTGTAACACTCTCCTTTTTGTTTGCCTGGAACTGGGGGTGTGGCTTGTAGACCTGAAACTTGGCACCCTATATTAGGGTTGCCACTCGAATAATGCATAAATGTGCATTTCTGCACTCCCTGCATGGAACTGAACTCCAACTTCATACAGACACAACAGTGCACAAGTTGCACTGATAGATGCGGCTGCCTGGTTACTGAGCAACCCAAATCACTACTTCATATTTTGTTCATTTCCCATCAACCCCATACTTTCTACTGTCAAGCACTTGTGCACAGAGGTGCACAAGTGTGCCTGGTCACCACTGCAACAGAAACTAAATAACTGTGCCTAACTTCTCTGCTCACCCAATTGTTAAGTATAAAATCTACACATACCCAAGCCAGGTATTGCCCACCTCAAACACACTCCCCTGATGCAGAAGCATCAGTGTTCACTCACTTTACCAATCACCTCATGCCATCTCTTAGCATATACTCCCTGATACCCCAAAGTTGCTTCACTGATACCAAGGTATCAGATCTCAGATACAACTAACAGAGGAGTGCAACATAAATTTGATACACACACTCTGTCTATCACCCTCTCCTATGATATACTCAAGTATATGCACCATACAACACCCATGAACATACTTAAACAACACCTACTGAGAATACCCTCCTATAATCTGATACCAAGTTCTAGCATACTGATACTTCTAAAGCCTCTAACACTGGTGCCCATACTATTGTAAACTTGATCCAAGTATCCCCCTCTATGTTGCAGTCACCCCACTCTATACCACCTGTGTCACGCCCCAGTCCGAAAAATACATAGGACTAGGACACGTAAGCATGTCAGTCGCATGTCTATGACAACTCCAATATATGGAAACCATAACATACGTACGCTGTAATATGAATATCAATTCACAAGTGGTATATATATATGTCACAGGGCATAACTAAATCTCATCCACAGAAATCAAATATAAATAACTAACCAATATTTATGAAACTAGATCTCAATATGAAGTATCTAAAGATAATAATCGGATGGAAACAAATCCACTACCGAACTAGGATATAAAATAAACGAAATAAATAAATATAAGTACCACATCTACCAATCACGAGGCTCAAAGAGAGGACTCCTCGGAAACATAAGTAACCAGTCCTGATCTGTGCTCCTGCGAATACTCATGAACATCTACACCTGGAAAGGGACCAGGTCCTCGGAGGGACATAACAAGTTACATAGAAGCACGCCATAAAGTAAATACTGAATAAATAAAAGGGTGTGCTAACCATCTAAGTGAATGCAATGTGAGGACAACTTTGGTACGTATGGGTAGGCGTAAGCATAACGTCCAACGTTCTCTAGAGTGTGGTATCTGTAACGTCCATCATTCTGAAGAATGAAGTATCTATAAAATAACGTCCAACACACTAAGGAACGTGGTATCTGCAAAATATATATATGTCTGTATCGCTCCGAAGAACGCGGTATCTGCAATAAAGGAGGTGGGTGTCCCATACGCCTACTAGTCATCCTTCTCGCCCAATGATCTATTCATGTTATATCCACAACACGCTTTAGCTGCTACGTCGAGACGAAGTGCAAGTATCGGGGTCGTAACTCTGGCTCATAGTCTATCGTTAGAACAATAGCCCAACCTTACAACCAAACAAGGACAAGGATTGGACCATTGCACCACGATAGTCTATGCTCCGACTACTAATAACTGCTAAGTCTTCTAACATGCATCACTATTAGCAGTTATACCCTATCCGTCGCACGACCTACATGTACAGGTGGCCAACCGCATACGCAAGTTCGTGCCCTACATGAGACTCAACACGTGTAAGAAATGTGTCAAGGCCAGGGGAGTCATACTGATAACTCCATGACTTTAGGTGGGTCCATTAGACACTAGGTCAGACACAAGTCCTAACGTCAACGCCTTCGTTGACTGCACCCGAGTCTCTCTCGGACGCGCACAGTTATATAATCTAAAACAATAAACATGCAACTAATAATATAACTGAATTTAAACAGTACAACAAGGCAAGGTATACTTGCCTGGCAAGAAAGCTGTGAAGTACCAATAACCTGCTCCAGAAGTCGCGCAGATAAATCCAATATCCTACGTATATATAATATAATACCATACAATATCAGTCATTACACTATCGCATACACAACTATAAATACACTAGACTCAGAGAGCACGCTAGGGGTAATACGGGTCAACTATCATGGTAAATTGCGCGTTTAATTACGCGGGTGTCCTATATTAAATGTGGTATCAAAATCAGACAGTCAAAATAATATGTGTCTAGGTCAGTACGTAAATGTACACAAGGCAGTCAACTAACAGGTCTTTTAGGGTCACTTGGTCAAACGGAATATGGAATACCCATAATTACCTAGGGCCATACAGAATCGATACGTATACAATCATCATTAGAATTATCATTTAAATAATTATACAACATATTTATATATATATATCTATACCTAATTTGAACATATATGCATACGCGTACGTACACATATACGAGTAGGGTTCTCCAATATGGTCTGGTGTCAACTAACTAAACCAATATGCTAAAACCCTACACACAAGCACATATATGAAATAAGAAGGGATGCGGCAGGTTCGAATCTTGGGGTGCGCGCACGGGACTGAAGGTGACAACGATGAGGTTGACGACGATGACAATGACGATGATGATGATGATGGTAAACGACGATGATGACGATGATGATGGCAACGATGCTGATGGTGATGCTCATGGTGAAGATGATGGTGATGTTCGTGATAATAATTACATGATGGTGATGACGATGATAACGACGATGACGATGGAGGTGATGATGACGATGATGGCTACGATGGTGGTGGTGATGATGATATGGTAATGGTGGTGATGATGGTCGTGGATGACGGTGATGATGGGCTACGAGGCTCGTCGGAATCCGACCAGGCGAGGTGGCTGAACAGGGAGAGGGAGAAGAAGTCGACGAGGGAGAGGGGGATGGCAATAGTAGTGGTGTTTATGGAAGGTGTTGTTCCTGCCATGGGGAGGCTGAGCAGGGAGGAGGACGAAGGTCGATCCGGATGAGAGAAACGGGGTGGTGCTGCTGGTGGCAAGGTGGACGAGGACAGTGGTCGAGGGGGTCCGGCGAGTCGGCTCACGGTGGATGGGGACGGGACTGGACGGAGAAGGAGGTGGTGCAGGGTGGAGAAGGAGACGCTGGTGGTTGTTAGGGTTGACGTGGAGTGGTGGTCGATGGCTGTCGTCGTCAATGGCGGGGGCTCGGGGAGTCGGGGCAGCGGGGAGATGGCCAGGAAGGGTCGAATCCGGCGTGGGCGCTGTCGAGAGGGTGGACGGAGGTCAGGCGGCGGAGAAGGCTGGGGAAAAGGAGACGATGGAGGGGAAATCTCCGGCGAGGCTCCGGCGATAGGTTGGCCGGGGAAGGAAGTGAACAGGGAGTAGGGGAGGGGTTGTTGGCTGATTTTTAGGTTTGATTTTTGTGTTTGGTGTTTAGGTTTTGTGAGGATAAATAAAAATGGGGAGGTGATTATTTATACATGTGAAGGAGGTTGAGGGTTGACCTAAAGGGATTGGGCTTAGTCAATACCTCTTTGGGCTTGGGCCTTGGGCTCACATGGGGATGTTTGGAAGGTTATAATTTATATTGTTTAAATACAAGGGCTAGGTTTAACTGAGGGGGCGATGTTGCGCGTTGCACATTCTGAAAATTATGGAAAAAATTTGTGTGAAGGAAAAAAATGAGTTTTCTTCATGTATTATCCAATGGTGTGGATACCTCAATGCACTTTTGCATAAAAGTGCCCAACAATTGGAAATTTGCAAAAAGATGGAAATTAGATTTAATTAATTAAAATTAATGCGCATGGTGTTCTTGAATTAATTAGAAGTACATGGAGATAAAATTAGGTGGGACACAAGTGTCATGGACATAGAGGGCTCAGAGTAAAATTTTATCATAAATTAGGTTGTACGAAACGGGTCAAGGTTGTGTCTCCAATTTTGATTGGAACGCACAAGGATACAAAGTCGTATTTATTATAGAATTAAATATAAACGTCCGCGACGAATATTGTGCGACTAAAATGTAGCACAAGAGAGCATAATTATAAGTTACACAAAGGTCAGAATAGAAGGCGACCATGTCTAGGACAAGGATGAGAAGTTTGTAGGAAGGCAATGGCTAGTGTGGTGCTCCAATTATCGAAGCAATGCTAAGGTGTGCTACGTGATTTAATTACTGTAAAATTAAATAAAATATCGTGTCCTATTTCCAATTGGATACAACTAGCCATGATTTTACTATCTAAGCCAAGTAGGCCTAATTTTGGGTGAGGGGGTTTACAACCTACGGTTGATCCACTATAAGTTGCAACCCGAGCCTACTTGCTGGCCATAGTATGGATAAAAGATTTGTCCGCTTACTACGGACGGTACATAGAGATAACATGATGAGGAGGATGCTAACTGTAGACATTGTCCACTTATTTTCCTCTGCTAGGGGTAGAAGAGAAAATATTATTTATTTTTTGCCTTACCTTGATTAGGCATAGTATTTCTTTAGGAACTTGTCGTTAATAGTCATCATGAGCAAGTCACCGTTGGGCTTGGCGAGTCTATATGCACTACTGGAATAGATCGTCTCTACCACGAAGGGGCCCTCCCACTTGGGTTAAAAAAATTTCGCCTTCTTGTGGTCATGACCATTGGTCTTCTCACTGCGAGGACTAGGTCACCCACTTAAAATATTCATTCCTTGACCTTTTTGTTGAAGGAGCCAGAAGTCGTGCTTGATATAGCTCAATGCGTTGTTGAGCCAAGAGGCATTTTTTATCAAGTGCTTCTAATACTTGCAAGCGTCGACGATGATTATCTTCGGTAGTCAACTGATTAGAAAGTGCTACCTGGAGAGGTAGAATTTGCGTCTCCAACGGAAGTACAGCTTCGCTTCCGTAGACTAAGGAGAATGACATATTGCTAGTCGGAGTTCGAACTGTCGTACCATAGGCCCATAGACACTCTCTGAGCTTCTCATTCCAATCACATTTATTGGTTGAAACAATATTTTTGATGAGCATGATGATGGTCTTGTTGAATGCTTCGGCTAACCCATTCGTTGCTGGATTATAGGCGGTTGAAGCTACATTTTGGATTCAGTTTTTATCATAAAATTGAAAGAAAGCATGACTTACAAACTGCAAACCATTGTCATGAATGATCCTTCGAGGCAAGCCAAAGTGGTAGATGACGTGATGTTTAATAAAATTAACCACGTTAGAATTTTTTACCTCTGCGAGTGGAACAGCTTCCGCCCATTTCGAGAAGTAATCTATGATGGCCAAGATGAACCGGTGTCCTTTAAATGAAGTGGACTGAATGGTCTTATGATGTCTATACCCCAGGCTTCAAATGGCTAAGATGCAATGATCGGGTGTAGGAACTCCGATGGTTGGTGAAAGAAGTTGGCATGGATTTGACACATCTTACACTTCTTCATATAATCGATGGTATATGCTACTATTGTGGGCCAGTAATAACCCATGCGTCGGAGGCGATCTTGAAGCTTAGGATCGGGCCGGTGAGTACCCAGACACCATCATGAGCTTCTCGGGTGGCTTATTTTGCTTCTGCGTCTGATAAACATCGTAGCAGGACTCCATCATAGGAACGACGGTATAGCATCTTAGTGGCTTTATCATAGTACAAATAGAGAGAACGCCTTCTGACGGACGTGACCAACTCTTGTCCCACTATTGTGACTAATAGATGGGTTTTGATTGGAGTTGCTAAAGAGGTAGCGAGACCAACAAGTGTGACAGCCTCGATATTTTGCAGCCGTGGCACATATTCTATGAAAAAAATCCATGAAATTAAAAATCATGTCGATGGCTATCACACCCCAATCTCCGCAAGTTCAATCGTCCCTGCTGAACGTGAATCACCATGTTGCAGCGCTCCCACAAAATAATCGTTCTTATCGGGACATGATGTTGTACGAGTCTGAAGTTACGCTCACACAAGGCGATATTGTCAAACATCAAAGTTATCATCAAAATGACCAAGTTACAGCAAAAGTCAAGTATTGTGTACCAAGCACAAATCAGAGTATGCACCGAAGCTCTCAATAGGGTCCAAATAAAAATACCGGAAAGGAGATTGCCTCAAAGGAGATATAACACACTTGCTCTTTCTCTTGCCCACAAAGGTACATACTGTCACTACCGCTTTTCCATATAAGGGCAATTGTGTAATTTAACTATTTTGAACAATTATGAATTTAATTAATTGTTGAGTTTTATAAACTATTCATATTGTTAGTGATTTTTGGTTTTAGGTCAAGCCCTATAACCCATTAGGTCAAACCCTAATGACTAAACCCTAATTTGAAGACCAATTCTAGAGAAACCCTAGAATTCAAACTTTAGGTTGGACCTCAAACCCTGGACTGACCAAACCTTAGTAACTAGGTTCTACATGACTTAACATAAAGGTTTAACCTAAAACTAAGCTTGGAAACCCTAACCTAGTTGTTTATATAAAAGGGAGCCACCATTCTTCATGTAGAAAAACAGGAAACCCTAGCCTCCACAAGAGAAGTCATCTCCCCACTCCAAAATTCGAGATTTAACCCTAGGGCTTCCATCTTCCTCCTCCAAAGCAAGGAAAGCAAGGAACGTGGGTCAGGAAGCCTTGAAGAAGAAGAACCTCATTGAAGAAACCATCCCTGCAGGTAAAAACCCTATTTCTATTCCTTTAAATTCTGTTTTCAGATGTTCATGGCCCTTAGGAACCCACCCCTCTGTGTAGAGTTTGATTTTAGGGTTTTGATTAGTTTTTGTGTTCATACGTTTGTTTTCCCCAATTTTCGTGAACCCTAATCCTAGGGGTTTGCAAGTATACAGGATTACATCTCCTACCTATAGTCTAGATCTCTATTTTAGGGTTTTGGATCTCGGTTTCTGGAGATTCTCGATGTGGAAGCAGTGTTTGGGGGTTTCTGTACAGTCGGGTAATTGTGTGTGAACTGTATGTTTTAACAGTATGGGTTTGTGTCCCTGTGTCACAGTATCAGACATTGGGGGAGAGGGTTCTGCGTAGAGTCGGGTTTTGTGAGTGTTAGGGCTTTGTATTAAAGTGTAGCAGTGTCTTGCTGTGTCGTGTCTATGTGAGCATTGTGTGTTATAGCTGTATTTGTATCATTGTGTTTAGAACTGTGTGTGGGTGTAGGGGTATCAGTAGATACCTGTGCCTGTGTGAGAAATAAGTGTGTGTGCAGTGAGTTTCCTGCCTGTGGTGTCTGATTTCTTCAGTAGCTGTGTGTATGTGTGCATTAGAGTGTAGAGTCAGGCCCAGGGTTTGTGTATCAGACATTGGGGTTGATTAGGGGATTATATGTGTGAGGTAGCTATGTATCTATGTGTTGTGTAGTTGTTTAACTTCAGTGAGTTTATGTATCAGTTAGAAGTGTATGCCTGTGTAAATTTTTGGGTATTAGATATCTATGTGTGTGGTAGTGTAGGAAGTTAGGGTATCAGTGTGTGAGGATCTGGGCAATTTCAGTGAGTGCCACTGTGGGTTGTATCAGTAGGATTAGTAGTAATCTGTATCAGTGATGTATCAGACTTGTGTAGGAACCAGTGTGCCTGTATGTTGTGTTGTGCTGTGTCAGTATGTGTGGGGGGGGGGAGGAGTCTGAGAGCAGTTCAGTTAGAAATAGAGTGTGTATCAGTATCTGTTTTTGTGTTAGGTTGTGTTCAGTATCAGTATTTGTGTTTGGTTTGTGCAGTCGAGTGTGGACATTGTGGATTGGTGTGGTGGTGATGAGTAGTGTTGTGCTATCGGGTTGAGCAGTGGTGTAGTTGCAACTAAGGGTTAAGGTTTCACCTGAGGATAAACTCGAGTACTGCACATGTGTGCAATATGCATACTTAGTGTATCAGTCACCCATTGCATATTGTGTGAGGTCAGTTGGTATTTAGTAAGGGGTTGGTACAGTAGGTAGCTGCCAATACCTGAGTGTAGAACTTGTGCACCAAATGCACCGTGGTGCAGGTCAGTGGAGGCCAGTAGAGGGTGTAAGGTATAGTGAGTATCAATGAGCTTGAGTGAGGGATGTGAGGAGTTAGATAGGGGACTGAGAACAGAGTAACACTAGCAGTATCATTCCAGGCCTAAGATTTGGAATTTGAGTATTTAAGTTAAGTTATGGATTTTATACTTAGATATAGTATGATACCCATTTGTGTCAGTAGGTGTGAATGTGAGTCTTGAGTGTTAGGTGAAGGTGCTATCAAGGTAGTGTTACCTAGATCATATAAGTAGTGTGCTAATTATGTATCAGTGAGATGGGGTTATTGAGAGTTGTATTAGAGAACCCAGGCACCAAGACTAAATCTTAATGATAGATTAGAGTGTCCTTATGTTAAAGAGGTTTTGAGTAATATGAATAAGGTAAGGTACTAGTAAGGTAAAATAAGTATTAAGTTACTAGTTAGGATATCGACTAGTATAAGCTAAGCATCCTTAGTATGATAAAATTAGTTGGTATAGAACTAATAGTGACTATATTGACTTAGTATGCCTTAGTTAACCTAGTATGGACTCAAAATAGCATATAAATGACATACTTAGCTAGCACATACTTACCATCTCATATCACTCATTGACACTTATATTTTATATTTAGGTCCTTGTGACTCCAGTTTGGACATCGATCCTCATACCTTGCTCAGGACCACAGGCGAGTACATTCTCTGACAGTTTTCATTGTTGATTACTTCTATAAATTGTAGTGTATTACATACTTGATTCCGACACTATGGATACACGGGTTAGCATCCTAGATCCCCATCATGAGGAGTCGTGATTGGAATCCATCGTGCTAGCTGGGGAATGGGGAACTATTAGTAGATTATGTGATCATATCCAAACTTACCATGCATCATAGCTCACCCCACTTCTCACGTCGGGTGCGGCCTGACCATCATCATGCTTCATAGCTGTTATATATGATTAGCCTGACCATTATCATGCATCATAGCTAACCATGTGGTTAGCCTGACCTTCAAGAATCATAGCTAATCATATATAACCAGCCTGATCTAGTCCCAAGCCGATCACATAATAAACTGATAATTCAAACACTTAGCTAGATGTCTATTTTATTCTGATTCACTTGTTCTAGCATTCACTATTTATTGTTCATTGCTAGATGTTCTATTATCTATTTCATTTCTCCTGTACTTCTCATTTTCAGTATTATTTCCATCTTGTATCTCTTACACTGTTTATAGTTTTTGTCAATTTAATGAAACTGCTGTTAGTGCTTGTGCTTCGCTCCAATCCTGACTGGATAACATTTTTCAGAGGACCTGGAGGATCTTTGCCACACTCATTACGGCCCAGGATTAGAGGGTGATTTCACTCCAGAAACCCCAGAGGAGTTGCCTAGCCTAGAGGAGAATTTACCTGGCTGTTCTTAGATCACTTTTTTCTGCATTTATTGTTTTAGACTGAGACCGAGATATATTTATTATTTTGTGACTTGTGAGGTCATTTAGACCCAGGATTTGAGTTGGACTTATTGTGGTTGGTTTTTATTAGAACTCTTTTTAATTCTCATCGTGCCATTATGTTTATAGTTGTGATTGAGTATATTATAGAACTGTAGTTTATTTATCATTGTCCTCCGTACGGAGTTGAGACTATTGACAGGATATACTATGTTTGTGACCTAGACAGCGTTCTACCGCCGATGCTGTGGCGTAGGCTGGACGTACCCACGACTCATGCCCAAATTCCGGGTGCGGGTCGTGACACATACCATTCATACATCATGTCCCGTATATCCAAGCAGCGCCACTACACCTACGTACCTGAAATAATATCCACAAACGTGGGTCAGTACACAGCCGTACTGGTGAGCGGGGTAACCCACTCGTCTAAACCGACACTAAGTAGATAGTAAATATAAACAGTTATATGGTGATCTTTCTACTTGAATCCTAGATTCATTTCATGGCAAGGGTATGACATATTAAGAAAACTGTAAAGCATGTTAAGCATGCAAGCATTCAACTCAAGCAAATATACAAGCAGATATATCCAACTCAAAAGGAAACTAGCTTGCAAACCGTCCTACTCAAACCCAAGCATTGCGTGAACCTATCGAACCACAATCCAAGCCTCAATATCTATCCTCAAATCAAGCCATGATCCAAGCCTTATTAATCCAATCATCGATATGCACACTCTTGTTGAGGCAAGGTGGTCGTCGCCTACACAAAAAATACAAACCAAACCAAAGTAAACCAACTCTTATCTATATGAAGTCACTGGCCAAGCCATAAAGGACTGATCAACTATAGTTCTACCCTATCCAGACTGAGTAGCTAGCCCGCCTAGTCATATCGAACTGCCAGCACCGCACCCAAGGCACGTTACCACCATCTCCTCCATGGCCGAACGGTACCGGTGTCCCGGAGCCTATCTCGTTCGAGAAAACTAAACCCTGTGCGCAACAGGTTGTGCGTGACCGATGCAGACACCAAGTAGGTATGACAAGAGAATCGAGCATTCTCGCCCCACCACACGATCCTAGCCTCAACCCAACCAACTATCCATAACCATTCTCCAACTTATATCCTAAGGCACCATCTCAAGTTATCCACATAGGCACTATGCTGTTTCTCGACACAGTATTGCAATTGGTGCAACACCCCTTTCGCTCAGAAAATTTTGTGGCACAATGCCCCAACAGTGGTACAATGTCCTCACCGATACAGTTGTCCGGTTTCGAACCACAACTGCACACTTTGCTTAACAAAGCGCCCAACTGATACTTGTACATGGATGCATGCTCGTTCGTCCACCCGAAATGCCTCGATGTTCCAACCAAGATGATTCAGTCAAGCTCCAACTGCCTACTCAAGCTCCAACTGCCCAACGCAAAACCAACTCAAGCCACAAATCATATCCAATCAAACGACGCACACTCTATGCATGCCACAGTATAGTAATTTTTAACTTACAGTCCAAGTGTTCAAACCATTATGTGTGTTCCATATTATTAGGCATGAAGGAGTAGTGGAGAAGGGATAAATCACACTCACCAAGTCTGATTCCGTTAAGCATCCTGCCCTGCCGATACGGCCGATACCTTGAACCCGTGGTCCGATGCAAAGCATGAGCTACTCAATTGGTATGACCGTGCAAGCAGGTCGTACTCTCCAAATCATCTGATCGATCAGACTAAGGAAGACGACATTATCTCTCCAATCCAGCTATCCCAATACAGCACTGAACGAACACCTGAATCTATCGAACTCCGCTTGCGATCTGCACATAAAACCAACTCAAATCAATACTTGTTCTAAATCAACAAATCAAAATTAAACCAGTTATTGCCTCGTTCAATCTGACTCAGCGTAATGCATCGTGCGGTTGCGGGATGTTACATAATATACCATTTAGAATTAGGTTCGTCCTCGAACCAAACTAGTATCCATTACTTATCGCATGTCGCTTGCCCAATTCATAACTCTGCTTCACGCAACTCATATTCTCTTTATCCAGACTCGGCATCTCGCTCGCGCTGAACGCTCGTAACAATTCCATATTCCCAAATCCTCCTTGCAGCTCAATACAAATTCTTTATATCGCTTAATTTTGGATCATACACATATTTAAGGCATCCCTAAAATACATACAATTCAGCCGAGCTTAACGATAGCAAATTTGGACAAGTTACAAGGGTATCTTTGTGTCCGAGGCATTCATTCGCTTTACTCCCAATTGAACTAATCCTGACGTTCATTCCATAACTCATTTGCACAAGCATTATTCTCAAATACGATGATTTTCTACTGACAATCTTCCCACCTGACTCAAATTAGTTCGTGTTCCAACTCAATCCATCCAACTATTTCTGAATTCACACTAGCACCATCCAAACTTAACTAACCAAACTCTAGCATGACTTCAATCGCACAATGTTCTGCAAGCACCATCTTCAAATATTATCTCATGCTCCGAACGATCATCACATCTGATACTACCCCAGCTAGGCGACTTACCCAAATATTAAACTATTCTCTTAGACCAGCTCAGCCAAACACCTCTTCCTCAATTTTAATACCTCACTGGGTAAAAATCTATATTGAGGTTCATGTGATCTGCGAAGATTTTACTGCCACGCCATTGGGATAGTGTCGCCACGATTTTAATGTGGACACACTCGCCACATTTCCTAGGTCGCTTATGGAATAGTTCTTTGTGCTGCTTCCACTGCCTCGAAGCACAGGATATCACCTTTGCCTTCTGTATGAGCACGCATCCCAGACTAAGTTCTGATGTATCTTGTAGATCTGAGGTACATCCGTCCCTTCTAGTATTGCAAGGATTTGATCTGAATGAGCCGTTGCTTTAACTTCATAAGCTAGTTTCACAATCGTCAATTCATATGAATATTATTTCCTTTCGGGGCACGACGAGTCAGAGGCGATGCTATTTTCAAAAATATGCGACTCCGAATCTCATCAGTTGACATAGGCCATTTCTACCATCATTTCTATCTTCCGGCTGCATCTTCAACTGAAGGCTAGCCCAAGGATCTCTCAAATCCAACACTCAGTCACTAAGGCCAATATCCAACACACACTACTCATATCCATCTTCGACACATTTCTAAATGCGTTACCGCAAGGGTCGTTCTATGGGTCTACAATATTCATCTCAGATTTGGCGGTCAAGTCGCCAGGGTCAGTTATCCCGAAGCTACGCTCGATAATTGTAAGTCATCTCGATAGATAGTTACTATGAACCATGCAATATCTCCTCTGTAAATCTGAGCCATAATCCAACCATTTCATTCGAACGAACTTCTGACTCCGAGAACTTCATGCACTACCTTTAACGAATCTGTCAACCAAACACCGCTTAACCACCTAGAGTCTTACTATCTATCCAAGCCATAATTCGAGAACTGCGTTCGCCAAAATCGTCTTTCATCAATTCACTATTCTGTCCTGAATCCATCAAATTTTCTGAACTGCCATATTCAACTTCTCGCACTACCACTTGCAACGATTCTCGAAACCAAAGACTTGCTCCAAATTCTTATCCGTATGCCATGTTCATAGTGCACGTCCCACTTGCTCGAGCAGCACAATATTTTTCTCCAATGTTGCTCTCTCTTTTAGCTATCTTCAAAAGTCCATCCTCCACAATCCTTGCTCTCGATCCATTCCTTAGCCCATCTTGATTTCTCTTTTTTTCCAATTATTCCACACACTCTCAATGACTCGTGCATCAGTTCCAACATAAATCTCAAATCCATATTGCCTTTACTTGTTGCCTCAATCTGTCTCGGTACTGCAAGTGTTAACTTCCAATCTAACTTAATATCAACTAGACTTGCCTCATGCCCGTTTATGTCTTCCGGAGAATTCGTCCACCATTGTTGCTCCATTTCACTAAATTTTACTTTTGCTAAACTTTGAGTCCAACTTCTCGAGCGCCAATATCCAAAATCTTTCAAGTTCGTACGAATTCATATTATTGCCCCTCCAAACCAGATCGTATTTTATTACTCAACCAACAGCTCCAATGTGTTGCCAAAATTCGTAGTCCGTGCTCGCTATCCTTCGATTCATCCATCACTCACTCAAGTGTATCCCAATTGTTTGTTCCATATGATCAACTCTCTCTTTGCATTCATAAATGCTCCACCAAACTTCCAGATCGTGCAACCAAACTCAGATATTCAGCTTTTCATCTGATCGATCTCATCTGTTTCTAAAACTTAGTCAGCATCAATCCTTCAAATTTCAAACACTATTTTCATTGCCTGTTTTGTTCTCGTCCATCACTAAAGTCCAACGATACTTCCATTTGCACAAGTTCGTTCTTGATTTCTTAAGTCTGATGTATCAAATAATACCTGAGTCAAATTCTATTGC
Source organism: Iris macrosiphon (assembly GCA_036927795.1). Taxonomy (NCBI): domain Eukaryota; kingdom Viridiplantae; phylum Streptophyta; class Magnoliopsida; order Asparagales; family Iridaceae; genus Iris; species Iris macrosiphon. Next base: position 251,963,414 of record JAYESA010000004.1, read on the forward strand.
ACCATATACCACTTGAAAATAGAGTCACTCTCGCACTTACTCTGCGTCGATGAACGTCTATTCCAAGCTGACTATTCTGGGGTGATCCTATCGATCGCAACTCAATATTTGGTTGCTCCATGTTCCATTTCCTAACTCAGCCGATGTACACCAACCAACTTATATTCCAACTACCCGTATCCGTTGCTGCAATTCCATTGATGTCTATCTAACATATTTTAATGCCACACTCGCTATGTGGTATTCCATATACCACTCAGAATTAAGTCGCTCCTCATGTCACCCTTTCTGCACTGATCCAAGATCTGTTTGAACCATCCCTTATGCGTGATCCTGCCATCCCCAACTTAAGTCTGACACGAAACTCAGCCAATGTATGAACCATCTAACTCCTTTATCAATCATGTTATGCAACTTGTGCCATGTTCCATTCTCAATACTTCCAACTATTTCTTGAACTGTCTGATACTTTCGTTACACGAGCAACCCGTGCAACGATCTCTTCTAATTAATCCAACCCAATACCCAACTGTTTCTCATATTTGTTGTACGAGTAACTCGTGCAATGATATCCTGATATCCCCAAGCCAACTCAAACTTGCTCAACCAATTCTCTATGTGATATACCCAGCTAAAAATTAAACTTCCATCCAATACATTCACTATACGAGCAATTCGTGCAACGATCCATTATCATCCGATACTTCTACTCACAATATGCCACATACCAATCCCGTCTGCCAACCAACTGCTCCACTGATGCAACCAGAATCTCCCTGAACGATAAGCCAAACCAATACAATGACACCTCTTAACTTGCTGCACAAATACAACAACGCCCAATGATGCTACACGATCTAATGAAAACCAATGAAAGTAACGCAATGAAGAATAACATGCACCCACAACCAGCAAATAAGTAGACTTATTGCATGAAACATCCAATGCAGCACCGAGTAGAGCCAAGAGCTAAATGATACGCAGAAGCTATTTAGAGTTTGTGATGAACCAAAGGACAAAGTTCGAGGAAATAAACCGGGCGCTCTGATACCAATATGTCATACCCCAATCTTCCGCAAGCTCAATCGTCCATGATGAACATGAATTATCACGTCGCAATGCTCCCGCAGGACAATCATTCTCATCAGGACGTGATACCGTACGAGCTTGGAGTTGCGCTCGTACAAGGCGATGTTGTCAAACATTAAAGTTATTATCGAAATGACCAAGTTGTAGCAAAATTCAAGTATTGTGTACCAAGCATACATCAGAGTATATGCACCGAAACTCTCGATATGGTCTAAATAAAAATGCTACAAAGGAGATTGCCTCAAAGGCGATGTAACACTCTTGCTCTTCCTCTTATCCACAAAGGTACTTACCGTTCATACATCATGTCCTGTATATCCAAGCAGCGCCACTACACCTGTGTACCTGAAATAATGCCCATAAAGTGGCTCAGTACACAGCCGTACTGGTGAGCGGGATAGCCTACTCGTCTAAACCGACACTAAGTAGATAGTGAATGCAAACAGTTATATGGTAATATTTCTACTTGAATCATAGATTTATTTCATGGCAAGGGTATGACATGTTAAGAAAACTATAAAGCAGGTTAAGCATGCAAGCATTCAACTCAAGCAAATATACAAGCAGATATATCCAACTCAAAAGAAAACTGGCATGCAAACTTTCATACGCAAACCCAAGAAATACATGAACCTATCGAACCACAATCCAAGCCTCAATATTTATCCTCAAACCAAGCCACGAACCAAGCCTTATTAATCCAATCATCGATATGCACACTCTTGCCGAGGCAAGGTGTCCGCTGCCTACATGAAAAACATAAACCAAACTAAAGCAAAGAAAATCAACTTTTATCTATATGAAGTCACTGGCCAAGCCATAAAGGACTGATCAACTGTAGTTCTACCCTATCCAGACTGAGTAGCAAGTCCGCCTGGTCGTATCCAACTGCCGGCACCGACCCTAAGGTACGTTACCATTGTCTCCTCCATAGTCGAACGTTCCTAGTGCCTCGGAGCCTATCCCGTTCGAGAAAACCAAACCCTATGCGCAACAGGTTGTCCGTAACTGATGCAGACACCAAGTAGGTATGACGAGAGAATCGAGCATTCTCGCCCCACCAAACGATCCTAGCCTCAACCCAACCAACTATCCATAACCATTCTCCAACTTATATTCCAAGGAACCATCTTAAGTTATCCATATAGGCACTATGCCGCTTCTCGACACAGTGTTACAATTGGTGCAACACCCATTTTGTTCAAAAAACTCTGTGGCACAATGCCCTAACAGTGTCACAATGCCCTCACCGATGCAGTTGTCCGATTTTGAACCATAACTGCATGCTTTGCTTGACAAAGCGCTCAATGATACTCGTGCACGGATGCATGCTCGCTCGCACGCCCAAAATGCCTCGATGTTCCAACCAAGATGATCCACTCAAGCTCCAACTACCTACTCAAGCTCCAACTGAACAACGCAAAACCAACTCAAGCCACAAATCATATCCAACCAAACTATACACACTCTATGAACGCCACAGTATAATTTCCAAGTGTTCAAACCATTACATGTGTTCTATATTATTAGGCATAAAGGAGTAGAGGAGAAGGGACAGAGCCCACTCACCAAGTCTGATTTTGTTAAGCATCCTGCCCTGCCGATACGGCCGATCCCTTGAATCCGTGGTCCAATGCAAAGCATGATCTACTCAATTGGTATGACCGTATGAGCAGGTCGTGCTCTCCAAATTATCCGACCAATCGGACTAAGAAAGACAACATTATCACTCCAATCCAGCTATCCCAATACTGTACTGAACGAACACCTGAATCTATTGAACTCTGCTTGTGATCTGCACATAAAACCAACTCAAATCAATACTTGTTTCTAAATCCAACAAATCAAAATATAACCATCTATTGCCTCGTTCAATCCGACTCAACGTAATACACCGTGCGGTTGTAGGACGTTATAATGGCTGCTTGATGGTAATGGAGTAGATATTCATGGCGAACCTACTATTCCCCACGGACTTGGCTAACTATCAATTTAGAATCACCATAGGTTTCTAGGTAATCCACCTCCAATTGTTTAGCCAGCTGGAGTCCAACGATAAGAGCATTATACTCTACCACGTTGTTGGAGCACGACTTTGTAAGTGAGTATGCGGGATAGATGACTAGGTCGTCGGGAGATATCAACACTATCCCCACCCCGGCGACGATATTGCCTTTGGACCCTATTATGGAAGCACCGTTGAAGAACATTCACCAAACTGATCCTTCCGTCGAAGCAGTGTTATACTCCAACATTTTATCGGAATTTTATCGTAGAGCTTTAAAGTTTTTGACACCGGATGGGCTTCCAGAAAGTTGGCTAATGCTTGGCCCTTGACAGCCTTTTGTAGGACGAACACCATGTTGTAAGTTGACAGTAGGATAGCCCATTTGGCTAGGCGAGAGTTGAGTGTCCCGGACTTGGTCATGAGGATTCTGAGGGGGTTTACTCGGGAGATCACATGGATAGTTTGTCCTATCAGGTAATGACAGGTCTTTTGGACAACGAATACTAGAGCAAGAAACTCTTTCTCGATCGGGTTATATCTATGTTCTGCGTCGATCATTGTTCTACTGAGATAATAAATAACTTGCTCATAGCCCTCATCGTTGTTTTGGGCCAGAAGTGTGCCAAGAAAATGATCCATTGCACGGACATAGAGTATAAAGGGTTTTCCCACGATTGCAACCACCAACACCGGAGGGTTCGTGAGGTACTTCTTAATGTCATCGAATGCTTGTTGACATTCTTTCGTCCAAGCGAAAGAGACTCCCTTCTTTATGAGCTCCGTAAAGGGTCGGCATTGTCCAGAGAGATTGGCTATGAATCTCCTAATGTATGCCAGTCTTTCTTGCAGAACACGCAGTTCTCGTAGGTTCTTCGGAGGATGCATGTCCAGGATGGCCTTAGTCTTCTCTGGGTCAAAATGGATGCCCTTTGAAGTTATGATAAAGCCAAGAAATTTGCTGCTAAAGACTCTGAGGAACGACTTGGTGGGGTTTATCTTGAACCGGTGGGCTCTTATTAACTCGAACACTGTCTTTAATTCATGGAGATGATCGTCTCGAAAATGGCTTTTAACAGCGATGTCATCAATATAACATTCTACTATCTTGCGCAGGTGATCGCAGAAGATGGTGCTCATATCTCACTGGTATGTTGTACCCGCATTCTTCAGTCCAAACGACATCACTATGTAGCAATATACTCCTATCGGTGTCCGAAATAACGTATGTTTCTTATCGTCTGAAAATATTTTGATCTGGTTGTAGCCTGAGAACCCATCCGTAAAGGACATACGCTAGAAGCCACAAGTGTTGTCGACCATTACTTCTACGATTGGAAGAGGAAATTTATCCTTCGGATAAGCCGCATTTAAATTACGGAAGTCTTTGCAGACTTGGATTTTACCGTTCTTTTTTATGACGGGAACGATATTAGCTACCAAATTCGGGTGGTGTTCTTCACGAATAAATCTGCTTGCTATTAGATTATTTACTTTAGCTTCAATGGCATTTATTACGTCTGGATGGAACTGTCATTGTTTGTTACTTTACTGGCTTGGCATTGGGCCGGATTTTGAGCCTGTGCATTATAATTTACGGATCCAAGACTGGCATATCCTTATAGTTTCATACAAAGACGTCAATATATTCCCTCACAAACTGGACAAGGGATTCACATTCTTCTGACGAGAGGTTCTTGTTGATCAAGATGGGCTTAGGAGCAACGTCTTCACCTAAATCAACTTGTACGACTTCGTCCTCAGTAGGGGGTTCCCGCTATTCAAATTGCAGTTCCCACAGTGACTCCAGCTTTTGAGACCATGGTTTAATTTTAAAGAGTTCAGTTGGACACTCGTCGTCATTTTCTGGATCGGTTGACGGAGAGACCATATGGCATGACTTGGTCTTCTTTTTCTTGGTTTAGGAAATAGAAGGCACTGCCTGCTACGTCATTTCGGGTATGAGGTATGGATGAACCCATACAACTTTGCCTCTAGGAGTAGTAAAGGGGACCAACCTCTCTGTTTAGGATGGAGGAAGGTTGACGACCTCCATGGTTTTCCTAAGAATATGGACGACGCTATCTTGAGCCTCAGTTGTCGGGAAAGTATCGAATTAGAGAGACACCATATTTGTAGTGACTGTCTTATCTTCATAGTCCAAAGTGAGAGCTTTGGAGTCAACTAGTCATTGTATCTGTCTTTTTAATACGTAATAATCGCATGTGGCATGGTGGACATATCAATGATAGTGGCAATACTTAGGGTTATCGACCTTGCCTGCCTCGTCAGGGTGCCTGATGTCGGGTAGCTTGAGTTTGTTGTCCTTTAACAACACTTTGAAGAGCTTCATGACATCATCGTCATTAAAGGAATAAGTCTCTTGTACTGTAGGAGGTTCTGCCGGCTTAGCAACCGGTGAGGTCGATCTTTTTGATAAGTTAACCATCATGGCCTGCTTTTCTTTACTGTCATGATTATTGGCTGCTGTGAAAGAATGCGTTCCTTTGTCTTCAACGTTGGAGGCTTGGAATCCCAATAAGCGGGGCTCTTTCGCGCTCTTATCTGCAGCAGCAGCACTTATGATAAATATCGTCCAATCACTGAATGGACCAGACGTCGTCCAGAGTCTTACTGCTAGTAGAAGATTCTTTCGGCATATTTCCATCAGCGTAAATTCAGGAATTCCATGAGGTAGTTTTAATGCTTCCTGCCGGAAACGCTCGATATAATTTCGTACGAGCTCCCTTTCCCCTTGGGTGATGTCCATCAGGGAGGATATGGTCATGTCCATTCCTCATTCATAAATTGAACGAGGAACATAGACTTTAGGTCCTCGAAGAAGGAGATACATTTGTCTGGGAGTCTACAGAACCACTCAAAGACGATGCCGGATAGTGCCCCAACGAACAAGTTGGTGAGTAAGGTGTCATCCCGAGGTAAATGGCATATTATAGACTGGAAATATCTCATGTAATGACGAGGTAAGGTCTTTCCGTCAAATGAAGTCAGAGATAATGACTTATACTTGGGAGGGTATACCACGTCAGAAGGATAGGGTTGCCAGATCCCCAACTTCTTGAGGCTGTCCTGCTTGTCTCGAGTGTCGTTGCGGGCAATCAGGTCCTTAAGAGTCTTCTGGATATCATTTTTCAAAAGGGGAGCAGAGGATCGAGACATTGTATGACTGCTTGCATCCTGAGAAGCCAGATCAGACGTATCAGGTTCCTCGTTTGTTCGTCCCGGCGCTTGCAGTTGTGTTGGGGCGATACTTTCTCTGAGCTCTAGCATTGTGTGAGTCAGAGTCTGCATTTAAGTACTCAAATCCTGCATCATGGCTTCAAGTGTCTCAAGGGATTGTTGGTTACTGGATTCGATGCCATGTTCGTCTTCTGCCATGTACACTGACATTAAGTAGGAAGAGATGGACGGGAAGGTAGATGCTTCACTCTCTGCCTCATATGTCTGAGTATCTCTGTCCTCAGGGAGAGTGGTTAGTGTCACATCACTTTCATTATTGGAGGGATTTCTACTCCCAGTTAAGCTTTCATCCACGTGTAGAGGTTCACTATCCTCTTGGAAGGATGGGTTGTCATAGAATATTGGGGGACTGCTACCCCCAGCTCTGGCTGAAGCTTAATTCGGGGAGGCATGACTACCCCCAGTTAAGTTGTCATTCGTGTGTAGAGGTTCACTGTCCTCTTGGAGGGATGTATTATTCTGGAACACCGGGGGACTGCTACCCACAGCTCCGGTTGCAGCTTGATTTAGGAAGGAACGACTACCTCCATCCCTTGTTCTTGAGCGTGTACCTTAAAATACCACTACTGTGGGTACTTGCTTACTACTCCTTGGACGGTTTTGTGGTGTGCTAATTGACGCCTTTAGATTAAGCAAGCTTTTCTTTGAGATCTTCTTCACGGGAGAAGACCTCCATGTTGAGCAACATGAGACGACAGACAGTTCCTCCTCGTAACGTAGAAGTCTTCGGGGACATTGTCGGGTCGATCTCGCGGGATGTAGCCACTGGAACATCGATGGTCTGGCTGCAGAAAATGGTGCTTTGGAGCAACAACAGTTGATGATGATATTGACACAAGTGTGTCTGCCAGTGTAAACACCCTGATTTTTCAGAATAATTTTAATATAATTTTCCCAATTTTACGGTATTTTTCTGGAAGACGAACCAAGGTAATTGGGAGTTAAAGATTTTTAAATGCTGTTAATTGGTGTTAAAATATTATAGAAATAATATTTTTTGGTGTAAAATTAAAAACTGGACTTAGGGCAATTTATTGGGCCCCGGACCTAATATAAAATACCTAAAAACTAATTATTTAATTATTTATCTATTATTATTTAATTAGGTATTTATAAACCCATTTTCGGCCCAAACCGCGGCCCAAACCCAACCGGCCCAGCCCCAATCCGGCCCGAACCCAGCCCACAGTGGCTAGCGGGTCGGGTCGGGTCGGCCAGACCCGAACCCGCTCGGACCCGACCCACATAACCCATCTCCCCACAGCCCGCGTCCCCTCCGCTTTTCCCGGCGACGACTCCGGCCACGTCGCCGGAGTTCGCGTCAGCCGCCGCGGCCCTCGCGCCATGACCCCCCTCGATCCGCCATCTCCGGCCAGCCCTCCCCACGGCCATCCCCCAATATAAACCCTCCTCCACACCTCCTTCCCTCATCTCCCCCAAACCCAAGCCCTAGCTCCGGCCGACCCTCCACCCGACGCTGCCTGACCCCTCACCGGGCCTCGCCGCGTACTGAAGCACTCCCCAGGCCGTCGCACCCCAGACCCCATCGACATCCCCCTCTCGACAGCAGCCGAACCAAACCCGACGCCGCCTGTCCCCTTCTGCCGTCCGCCTGAGCTACCGCCGACGCCGTCTGACCTCGCCACTACCGTCCTGCGCCCTGGCCGACTCTGACCAGCACCCCGGCAGCAATCCTAGGTCAGAACAGTACCCGTAAGGCTCAGACACGGTCAGGACACGGCCCTTCGTGTCGACGCGGACACGAGTAAACGTTATTTTGGAGCCCTGTTCAGGTACTCGTAACTTTCTGCTCGTAACTCCATTTTCAATTCCGTCAATTGCAATGCGCAGCCTGCATGACCCCCTCGGTGCCCGTGCAAACCGCTCAGTGCATCGCGTCCTGTGGTGATCGCGAACCGCGATCCAAAAATAGGAAAAATAACGCTCTGTTTCACCCCGGAACTGAGTATGCCCCGCCAAACGGGACGACTTGGTCGCGCGCGGTCTTCACAGATACGTGCGCGCCGTCGATACGGACGTGTGGGATTTTACAGAAGTCGATTCGGGTGTGCGTGCACACCAGGATCAACGCGTATCCTCGGACAACGCCCCGTATCCGACTTTTCTGGATCGCATACTAACTTTGTGTACACACGTCGGATCGAAACGAAACTTGCGCCATCGGACTCGTAGCGATACGCTGGTCCTGTTACCCAAGTTTGGTTCGATTCTGAGAACGTTGACGAAATCGCGTGTCGTGGGCCCCACAGGCCCCACTCGACGGGCGATTTTGTGATCGGCTCATCAGAATCTAATTCTGGAAGTTTCGTTTGGTTCGTATCATCGTTCCTGACCTGTTGACAATAAGTTTGGTAAATTTTGGAGACCTTTGACCCTGACATATTTTTCGGTGCAAAGCGGGCCCACATGTGGACCCCGTTTTGACCCGAAATTGTCTTTTCGCCCCTGTGTCCAAATTGGACTCAAGGACAGGCATTTCTAGCTATTTGATATCTTCTGAGCATGATGGTAATGGTTATTTCAGCATCCGGAGGCATATCTGGAAATTTCCTGAGAACAGAACCGTAGTTGGAATCCAAACATCAAGCAAATACCTGCACTTCAAGTTTATTCTTTATATTATGATAATTAGTTCCTTGCTCTACTAGCACCATTGGATGATTACACTTAGTGTTAGAATTTGAATTTCATGTCTCGATTTTCGTGTCGGGAGGGAGAATACTAGGAGGCATGTGGTCTACCCTTTCCACCATGTCATGACTGCTAGCTGTTGAGTACGCGACCGTACCATCAGCCTTATACTCGATTGTTCCTGACTGCTAGCCGTCTATGACGTGCCTTATTTAGCCTTATAACTCCTACATGCCAACTATGTATTCTAAATACATAATTTCACACACACAGTTTTTTTGTCTTGTTGCAGTTCCATTTTTTTGTCTCATTATAATCCTGTTTTACTCATATCCCTGATTTATAGCAATTAACCCTTAGTTAATTTTACTACTTATTATGTATAATTTTTATCGTGATACTTAGTCAGTTTTTACTACTTGTCATAATTATTTAGTTTAAGCTTTGTTGTGTATTGGTACTTTGCTCCTTTTCTGACTGGATCCGTTGACATTTAGGTGATGATGAGGACTATGCCCCCACCTTTTATGGCCCATATGACGTAGCAGATGATACTATTGAGGAGCCTATTCCTACTCAGGAGACTACTTTTGAGGAGTAGTTAGCCAGTTAGCTAGTATTTTTCTTTCAGCATAGTACTCGGGTTTGTCCCCGATTTATCTTCTGGTTCTGTATTTAAACTATGGATTGTTGGATGTCACAAAATTTGTCTTATAAAATCTTAGCATTCCTATTTCCTGTTATTATCCTTGCCTATTTATTATTGTGAATGAGCTAGATTTTAAATTACCTGTGAATATGATCTAGACAGCGTACTACCGCCGACGCTGCGGCGTAGGCTGGACGTACTCGCGAACCGGTGCCCGATTCATCTGGGTGCGGGTCGTGACACGTTTTTATGGTGGCCTATGCAGGTCAGAGTGTAATATCCTAGGACAGAGTATGAAATAAGATTGAGGATTTTAGGAAAAGCTCATTCACAGAATAGGATCATTTATTTCAAATCTTGACATCATTCCTTAGTAAATTTTCCCTATCATCCTTGATTTCCAAATAATGTATTCTAATCCTACTATCCCTTAACCTTTCAGAATGGTTCAGACACGAAATATCGTAGGAGGCACATCCGAACCAGTCGAACAGACTGTGCCTGAAACCCTTGCGCTCCCTCCGCCTCCAACTACTCCGACAGTTACTATGGATGGAGCGCAGCTACTCGGAGTATTCCAGGGACTTATAGAATCCCAGAGGGAACAGACTGCCCTGCTACGAACTAGCCTTTCAGATGCTCTTCGATCCCAGAAGGTACCACAAAAGAGGCCAGTAAATGCCAAGGACTTCAAGAACCTTGGGCCCATGGAATTCTATGGAACTGAAGGTATTCTCTATGCCGATGAATGGATAGAGAATGTGGAGCGACTCCTGAAAACTGCTCGGGTCCCTGATGATCTTAAGGTGGGATCTGCAAGCCTGCAACTATTCGACATAGCTCGGACTTGGTTTAGAGATGAACCTCAGTTATCTGCTCTTGAGCTCATTTGGGAGGATTTCAAGAGGCTGTTCAAGAAGAAGTTCTATCCCGAAGTGGCTCGAGAAGCTCTCGAAAGTCAATTCGAGAGGCTGGAATAAGATAATCTTTCTGTTGATGAGTACACTGCTGAATTTAGCAGACTGAGCCACTTTGCAGAATATATGGTTCGTACCCCTGAAGATAGAGCCCATAGATTTAAGAAGGGGTTGTCTCCTGATATTCGCCTTGCTGTCACCACTAGCCGAGCTCGTACATACGAAGAAATCTTGAGCGTGGCACAAGGTGTTGAAAGAGACATGGGACCTAGACTAAAGCGGAAAAGAGATACTGGAAGTATGGGACCCCACAAATGCCTATTTCAACCACAACTACAGCAGAGGGCCCCGTAACAAACCCAGCGTCCTCTCCCTCGAGCCACAGCACCCCAACACCAAACTCAAGGACAGAAACAACAAGCTTCTACTTGTGGATATTGTCAAAAACAAGGTCACACTTGGCAAGTTTGTAGAAAGAGGCTAGGTGCCTGTCTATATTGTGGATCAGCATCACATCAAATGAAGGACTGTCCTGCTGCTCAAGGACGCACAGCTGCACAAAAAGTTCCAGTTCAGGCCAAGCCCCCAGCAGCGCAGCAGAGAGGACCCCCACTCCCAACTCAACAATAACGCTTTGCTCAGCACCAGCATCAACAACAGAGGGGTGCACCTCAACATGGCCGTGCTTTTACAATGACTCTAGAGAAAGCTGAAGCCACAGCAGATGTGATAACAGGTTCTGTACTTATAAATTCAGTACCAGCCATTACTTTATTTGATTCTGGAGCGTCACATTCATTCATGTCTGTAGATTTTCTTATGAAGCATAGCTTAGTCACAGAACCTCTTAGGAATTGTTATAAGATCATTACCGGTGGAGGAATTATCCCGGTTAGTGATGCATGTAACAATTGTCCTATTATACTATGTGGAAGAGAATTATATGCTAGGCTACTCGTAATGCCAATTCCCAATTTCGACATTATTCTGGGTATGGATTGGTTGAGTCAGCATCATGCCACTATAGATTGTCACAGGGGTAACGTAATCTTTAGGCCCCCTGATAAGCCAGAATTTGAATTCACTAGAGGTTCTAGAGAATGGGGTGGTAACCAAATTTGTGGAGCCCTAGTACCAGAAGAATTGCCACTACCTATCATTTCTGAATATCTTGATGTCTTTCCTAAGGATCTCCCAGGATTACTCCCAAACCGAGAAGTTAAATTCTCTATTGACTTAGTGCCAGGAGCAGTGCCAGTATCTCAAAATCCATAAAGAATCAACAAGAAAGAGATAGTAGAATTAAATGAGCAGATAAAAGAGTTAGAAGACAAATGCTTCATTAGGTCTAGTGTTTCACCCTGGGGAGCTCCAGTATTATTTGTGCCAAAGAAGGATGGAACATCTCGAATGTGTATCGATTATAGGGCTTTGAATGCTTTAACAATCAAGATAAGTATCCCCTACCAAGGATAGATGATTTATTTGATCAGTTAAGTGGAGCTCGGGTATTTCGAAGATTGACTTGAGGTATGGTTACCATCAAGTAAGGGTGAGGAAGGAAGACATCCCTAAAACTGCTTTCAATACCCGGAACGGACACTACGAATTCTTAGTGATGCCGTTCGGGTTGACTAATGCACCAGCAGTATTTATGAATTTAATGAACAGAGTCTTCCAACAATATCTAGACAAATTTGTGGTAGTTTTCATTGATGATATTTTGATTTATTCCAAGACTCCAGAAGAATATGAAGAACACTTGAGGCTAGTATTGGAGACATTAAGGAAGGAAAAACTTTATGGAAAACTATCGAAATGTGCATTCTTCCTAGACAAAGTCGAATTTTTGGGACATGTTGTAACTGGAGATGGCATAGAAGTAGATCCTAAGAAGATAGCAGCAGTAGAATCATGGCCCACTCCAGACTTTGTACCAGAAATTAGAAGTTTTCTGGGGCTAGCTGGCTATTATCGGAAGTTTGTGAAGGACTTTGCTAGAATTGCTGAACCAATGACGAAATTAACAAGGAAGAATGAAGAATTTATATGGACTGATGAATGTCAACATGCTTTTGAAGAATTAAAAAAAGGCTGACTACTGCCCCTATTCTGACCTTACCATCTGGAACCGGAGGATTCGCTATATACAGTGATGCTTCTGGAAAAGGTCTAGGTTGTGTATTGGAGCAGAATAAAAAAGTAATAGCATATGCTTCTAGACAGCTTTGACCTCATGAAAAGAACTATTCAACTCATGACTTAGAATTAGCAGCTATTATCTTTGCTCTTAAGCTATGGAAGCATTATCTTTATGGAGAAATGGTGGAAATCTTTACAGATCACAAAAGTCTAAAATATATCTTTACTCAAAAAGAGCTGAACATGAGGCAAAGAAGGTGGCTGGAGTTAATAAAAGATTTTGACATCACCCTTCAATATCATCCGGGGAAGGCCAACGTAGTTGCTGATGCTCTAAGCAGATATCCTATGGCAATGTACTTGACGATGGACCGACACTTGCTCGAGGACTTGGAAAGTTTGGGAATTGAGGTAATTATTCCAAGAATAGAAGGTCAGATGATGAATTTGAAGATCCAATCTACCTTAATGGATAAGATTAAGGAGACTCAGTTTCAAAACGAAGGCCTACGAAGCATTCGAGGCCAAGTACAAGCTGGCTTATTGGAGGAATTCAAAATTCATGAAGATGGATCACTAAGACATGGAAATAGATTATGTGTACCTCAAGGAGATATAAGAGAAGAAGTTATGCAAGAGGCACACAGATCACAATACTCTATACATCCAGGAGCCAACAAAATGTACAAAGACCTAAGGATGCATGTTTGGTGGTATGGCATGAAAAGAGAAGTAGCCAAGTTCGTATCTCGTTGCTTAGTGTGCCAACAAGTCAAGGCTGAAAGACAAAGACCTGGGGGATTGCTTCAACCACTACCCATTCCGGAGTGGAAGTGGGAACATATTACTATGGATTTTGTTTCTGGGCTTCCAAGGACACCTAGTGGGAGGGATGCAATTTGGGTGATAGTGGATAGGCTGACCAAGTCTGCACATTTTCTACCCTTCAAAGTACGGCTACCTACGGAAAAGTTGGCAGATTTATATATTCGACAGATTGTTAAATTGCATGGAGTTCCAGTAAGTATTGTCTCCGACCGAGATTCAAGATTTACCTCTCACTTCTGGAGGAGCTTACAAGCTAGCTTAGGGACTCAACTCAAATTCAGCACAGCTTATCATCCCCAAACCGATGGACAATCTGAACGTACAATTCAGACACTTGAAGATATGCTCCATACATGTGTTCTGGATTTTGGAGGATCGTGGAAAGATTATCTACATCTTGTAGAGTTCTTTTATAATAACAGTTACCAAGCAAGTATTGAAATGACTCCATTTGAGGCTTTATATGGACGAAGATGTCGTACCCCACTATCATAGGACGATGTAGGAGAGAGAGCTTTACTGGGACCAGAGATGGTGGTTGATTCAACCGAGAAGTTGAAACAAATAAGAAAAAGACTTCGGGTGGCTCAAGACAGGCAACGACATTGGGCAAATAGCCATCGAAGACCATTGGAATTTGAGGTAATCAATTTATGAAATTCAAGTTAATTTAACACTATGATTATGGAACTAAGACTTGATTATGACTTTATTAAAGGTTGGAGAATTAGTATTCTTAAAGATTTCTCCGACACGTGGCACCATTAGGTTGGGAAGGAGCGAAAAACTCAGCCCAAGATTTATTGGACCGTTTGGCATACAAGAGAGAATCGGAGAAGTGGCATACCGTCTGGCATTGCCACCCTCTCTAGATGGGGTCCATAACGTATTCCGCGTGTCGCAACTGAGAAAATACGTGTCAGATCCAAGTCATATTTTGGATCATTCAGAGCTCGAAGTGGGCCCAAGCTTGACTTACCCAGAGCAACCTGTGGGGATACTGGACCGAACGGAGAAAGTTCTAAGGAATCAAGTTATTCCCCTTGTTCGTATAGCTTGGAGGCATCATTCTCCTGGCGAATCCACCTGGGAGCGAGAAGATGAGATTAGGGAGCGCTACCCCTATCTTTTTGAACCTTGAGGTATATTTTAACTCTCGACCTTTCTTTTCGTGCCATTGTTATTTTTAAATTTCGAGGACGAAATTTTTATAAGTTGGGTAGATTGTAAACACCCTGATTTTTCAGAATAATTTTAATATAATTTTCCCAATTTTACGGTATTTTTCTGGAAGACGAACCAAGGTAATTAGGAGTTAAAGATTTTTAAATGCTGTTAATTGGTGTTAAAATATTATAGAAATAATATTTTATGGTGTAAAATTAAAAACTGGACTTAGGACAATTTATTGGGCCCTGGACCTAATATAAAACACCTAAAAACTAATTATTTAATTATTTATCTATTATTATTTAATTAGGTATTTATAAATCCATTTCCAGCCCAAACCCAACCGGCCCAGCCCCAATCGGGCCCGAACCCAGCCCATAGTGGCTAGCGGGTCGGGTCGGGTCGGCCAGACCCGAACCCGCTCGGACATGACCCGCATAACCCATCTCCCCACAGCCCGCGTCCCCCTCCGCTTTTCTCGGCGACGGCTCCAGCCACGTCGCCGGAGTTCGCATCAGCCCCCACGGCCCTCGCGCCACGACCCCCCTCGATCCGCCATCTCCAGCCAGCCCTCCCCACGGCCATCCCCCTATATAAACCCTCCTCCACACCTCCTTCCCTCATCTCCCCCAAACCCAAGCCCTAGCTCCAGCCGACCCTCCACCCGACGCTGCCTGACCCCTCACCGGGCCTCGCCGCCGACTGAAGCACTCCCCAGGCCGCCGCACCCCAGACCCTGTCGACATCCCCCTCTCGACAGCAGCCAAACCGAACCCGATGCCGCCTGTCCCCCTCTGCCGGCCGCCTGAGCTGCCGCCGAAGTTGCCTGACCTCGCCACTGCCGTCCTGTGCCCCGGCTGACTCCGACCAGCACCCCGGCAGCAATCCTAGGTCAGAACAGTACCCGTAAGGCTCGGACACGGTCAGGACACGGCCCTTCGTGTCGACGCGGACACGAGTAAACGTCATTTTGGAGCCCTGTTCAGGTACTCGAAACTTTCTGCTCGTAACTCCGTTTTCAATTCCGTCAATTGCAATGCGCAGCCTGTATGACCCCCTCGGTGCCCGTACAAGCCGCTCGGTGCATCGCGTCCTGTGGTGATCGCGAACCGCGATCAAAAAATAGGAAAAACAACGCTCTATTTTACCCCGAAACTGAGTACGCTCCGCCAAACGGGACGACTTGGTCGCGCGTGGTCTTCACAGATACGTGCGCGCCGTCGATACGGATGTGTGGGATTTCGCAGAAGTCGATTCGGGTGTGCGTGCACACCGGGATCAACGCGTATCCGCGGACAACGCCCCGTATCCGACTTTTCTGGATCGTGCTCTAACTTTGTGTACACATGTCGGATCGAAACAAAACTTGTGCCATCGGACTCGTAGCGATACGCTGGTCCTGTGACCCAAGTTTGGTTCGATTCTGAGAACGTTGACGAAATCGCGTGTCATGGGCCCCATAGGCCCTACTCGACGGGCGATTTTGTGATCGGCTCACCGGAATCCAATTCTGGAAGTTCCGTTGGGTTCGTATCATCGTTTCTAACCTGTTGACACTAAGTTTGGTAAATTTTGGAGACCTTTGACCATGACACGTTTTCGGTGCAAAGCGGGCCCACATGTGGACCCCGTTTTGACCCAAAATTATTTTTTCGCCCCTGTGTCCAAATTGGACTCAAGGATAGGCATTTCTAGCTATTTGATATCTTCTGAGCATGATGGTAATGGTTATTTTAGCATCCGGAGGCATATCTGGAAATTTCCTGATAACAGAACCGTAGTTGGAATCCAAATATCAGGCAAATACCTGCACTTCAAGTTTATTCTTTATATTATGATAATTAGTTCCTTGCTCTACTAGCACCATTGGATGATTACACTTAGTGTTAGAATTTGGATTTCATGTCTCGATTTTTGTGTCGGGAGGGAGAATACTAGGAGGCATGTGGTCTACCCTTTCCACCATGTCATGACTGCTAGCTGTTGAGTACGCGACCGTACCATCAGCCTTATACTCGATTTTTCCTGACTGCTAGCCGTCTATGACGTGCCTTATTTAGCCTTATAACCCCTACATGCCAACTATGTATTCTAAATACACAATTTCACACACACATAGTTTTTTTTGTCTTGTTGCAGTTCCATTTTCTTGTCTCATTATAATCCTGTTTTACTCATATCCCTGATTTATAGCAATTAACCCTTAGTTAATTTTACTACTTATTATGTATAATTTTTATCGTGATACTTAGTCAGTTTTTACTACTTGTCATAATTATTTAGTTTAAGCTTTGTTGTGTATTGGTACTTTGCTCCTTTCCTGACTGGATCTGTTGACATTTAGGCGATGATGAGGACTATGCCCCCACCTTTTATGGCCCATATGACGTAGCAGATGATACTATTGAGGAGCCTGTTCCTACTCAGGAGACTACTTTTGAGGAGTAGTTAGCCAGTTAGCTAGTATTTTTCTTTCAGCATAGTACTTGGGTTTGTCCCCGATTTATCTTCTGGTTCTATATTTAAACTATGGATTGTTGGATGTCACAAAATTTGTCTTATGAAATCTTAGCATTCATATTTCCTGTTATTATCCTTGCCTATTTATTATTGTGAATGAGCTAAATTTTAAATTACCTGTGAATATGATCTAGACAGCGTACTACCGCCGACGCTACGGCGTAAGCTGGACGTACTCGCGAACCGGTGCCCGATTCATCTGGGTGCGGGTCGTGACAGCCAGATGACACATCATATGTGAGGATCGCCTCTCTCATCTTACACTTGTGACTAATCACGTTGCGTAAATCAGACGATGGAAGCTTTACTTTTATCCCCATTTTATACGCTTGGGCAGGCTTTGCGCATGGAGACGAGAGTGGAATTTTTGCTCCCTGGCCTAGTTCTTCTGCAGAAACTGTAACTGGATCATTAATGGAAGACTTAAGGCGAGATGGACCCATTACATGAGCGTAGGTAGACTAGGCGCATGGGTCTGTAATCTCAATGTTTACTCCCCGACTTGGTTTAGGTGCAACTACGACATCCAAGTGGGTTCGAGAAGGCTCTAAGGGTCAACCCACATCCGGTGCATGAGCACCTAGGTCTGCCATATAGAGTCTTCCATTAGCAGTGCGTGTCATAGACAATGGCGCATGCTTTAGGAGAGCTGACGGTGCACCCACTCCAGCGCGCATGACTTGGGGTATTTTGGATTTCCTTGTGCCAACGTCCTCGGGCGCATAGTATAGGAAATCCAAGTTGGGACTATACGAGCCCTTGTTACTAGCAGCCTTGCTTGGAGGAGGTTTCATGCGCCTGTGATCAGCGTATTCTTTCTGGCCTAGACGATGCTGTGGGGTATTTTGGGTTTCCTTGCGTCAGCGTCCTTGGGCGCATAGTACAGGAAATCCAAGTTGGGTCTATATGAGCCCTTCTTACTAGCATCCTTGCTTGGAGGAGGTTCTATGTGCTTGTGATCAGCGCATTCTTTTTGGACTAGACGGCGCTGCGCACGCATCGTGGGACTTGGCACGGATCTTCTCGAGCGTAGCTATAGAGACGGAGATAGGATGCACGCCAACCTTCTGTGCACCTGTGGCAAAAGTTGGTGGCACTTTTGGAGCAGATTCATGGTTCAGCGCAGCGGCCTTAGCAGCCCACATCCTTTGAACTTTTTGAGGTCGTGTTGGCCTCGGCAAGGGACTCGTCTTGTCGGCGGATTATAGGTCAACCGCTGGTGCAATTACAACGTGGGTTGACGATGCTTGGGATACCGACTTCGGGCTTGGCACAGCGGCACTAACGTCCTGAGTTGTGCGAGTCTTGTGAGGTCGTACCGGCCACGTTGGAGAGATCGGCTTGTCCCGTATATCTTCGAACGCCTGTTGGTCGAAGCAATCAACCAACATCCTTTGAGTCGAATCTAACTTGGTCACATCGGATTGCGTCACCATCCCCACCAGAGTCGACATCACAAAAAATAAGTTTCTGGGTGGAGGGTTTAAAATTCTTATTTATTATGAATTGACAAAAAGTACAAGAGAATCCCTATATAAGAGGATCTAAGTACAATAAAGAAAGATCTGTGTAAGTATGACGGTGGAGATCGAGCACTACATCGGCTCCTTTACTCCATTGACGATCCGGGACCAAGAAGGTTGACGAGGCTTCGAATGGCGCTTCTGTCTCCTTCTTGTTCTCGCAATTAAGAAAACGAAACATAACGGTCAGAAGAGATGACACGGTTGCAAGACAGGTTTGAAGCACGACACAAAGAATAAAGAATCATGAACAAAAAAAATCGAGAGAAATGGTGAGGGTTAAGCAGAACACATAGGGAAGGAATAAAAATATTTTTTTAGACAATGAGAGATAAGTAATTCAAGAATAAAAGAATCTGGTTAGAGCAAGGAAAACTACAGCTTAGGAAAACTTGGTTATTAAGTACTAACAAGTTCATAATACTAGGCTTAGGCTAGGGAATAGAATTAATAGGCATGTGCGAAGGCATTACTAGGAATAGATATCTATGATAAAACTTAAATCTTACTTGTATTCACTACTCTACGAGTCTGTGCGTCCTCCACTGTCATCGCAAAACCCTATCCACGTCCTTGCGGTGGTGCCCTCTACTGTTGCTGGGCCTGCTGGAAGAGTGCTGCCTGGGGTGCCAAAGGTGGCCTCGGCTGATACCCTACTGGAGCTGGTAAAGCTTGTTGGTTAACCATTGGTGCTCCTTCTCGACGATCAGGACAATCCCTTATCGAATGCTGACTGGATCCGCAAGCTAAACATAGTCCTAATCTGTATCGACATTCCTTGGCAAGATAGCCTACCTTGCCACAGTAGTGACAAGTAGGAAGGACTAGGGAATGTGATACTGCTCTATGTGGTGGATTCATCTGTGGTCGCTTTGCAGCTCCCTGCTGTGCTTGGTCTGGTACTAATGCATGGGGCTGCTTCTGGCTGGACTCTCTCCTGGTGACATGCTCCATACGCCATGCTGCAGCAAGGATGTCCATATATGAAGTAGTTGCAACGGAGCTGATAAATTTCTGTAGCTCAGAGCTAAGTCCGTCAAAGAACTTCTCCGTTTGGCTTTGCTGGGCTTCTTGATGAACCTTCTGTTGGGCTTGCATCATTGCGTAGAATATTTGAAATATTTGTTGTCCGTCCAAAGGCTGTCCTGGTGGAAAAGTAGGCATCGGTGGAGTAAACTGTGGCGGTAGTGGAATATCGTCTTGATGTATCCTCAAGGCGAGTTGATCTGCTTGATTGCTTTGTTGAGTTGATTGACCTCCACCCACTGGTGTCACTTCATCGTCGTAGGTGACAACTGTAACTTATGGTATTCCTGTGGGAGTCTCGTTGCTTGCTTGTGGATTCATTACTCTGCATCCAAAATAAACTATAAGAGGCGCACAAGGGATTCAAGGCAGGATGCAAGTCAAGAAATTATTTCGAATCCGATAGAGATCAAGAACGATTCAATCAAGTGGATGAGATCCTATAACTTATCCTATCCTTATCGCAGGCTTGTTCGATTCCTTAGTTGAAATCAAAATAATTTAGTCATAGACCAGCATGGGCCACCAAAAAAACCATGTCACGCCTCAGTCCCAAAATACCAAGGGACTAGCCACGTGGCAATGGCCAACAGCACACTCCAATGGGCAAACCCAATTTAATGGACCCATTAGTGTGTACTTAAGCTATAAAACAATAATAAAGGTCTATGATACAAGCCACACTCTAGTTCTAATTCTAATCTCATCCACAGAAGATAATCATAGTTCAAATATTAGAATAACCAAGATGAATTATAAATCAACAAGTCTCAATAAAATATCTCAGGGAACAACATGATAATGAGTTTAATACAGAAATCCACGAGACAGGAAATAGAGTATCAAGAACAGAAATGACTGAGTATATAAAGCAAATACTCAGGAGAAATCTTCTGGCATCACCTCGTCCTTTGGTACTGGTACTGCTCCAATGTATGCTCTTGTCCCGTATACCTCGGGGTAGATCTCCTCTGTTATACCTGGGGACATAATCCGGATCGAGGTTCTCAGGGGACATAGCAAGGTACAAGAATAACTCAAGCCAAATAAATGCAGTATAAAAATATATCAGCAGGGCAAACTATGTAACCAGCTAATGTGATATGCAAGTGAGAGCATCACTAGAACTCAGGCTGAGACCACTACAAGCTCTGTGTCGGGGAGCCGGTAGCAGTGATATCACGTAGTGGGCCTAGCTCTGGTTTAGAGACTTAAGCACCGCAATAATAAGATTTTATATATATATAATTAGCCTGTAGCCTGTGTGTCTCTCCCCATCCAATGTAATCATACGTCTCATGTCCATGACGTCTCATGTCCATAACACGCAAGATCATGACCTCTAACTAATGCAGCGAGTCATAATGATATATATGCATATGTAATATCTATGTCACGAATCCTATAATCATATACAAAATCACCATAAATAATCCAGGAAATATTCTGTCTCATAGTGTTAGGTGTCCTATGGTATGACGTACTTGATAAAGCAAGCACAAAAAATAGGGTCGTGTTATTAACTCTCTAAGTGAAGTTACACGACTCCGCGTACGGCGTCGACATTCGAATATTATTCGGACGTTAAGCAATGTCACACGGTCCTAGTTTGAGCAGATACATCACAAAAATAAATCAAGAGAATAATATGAGAGCAAGTACTGCAAGATTGACAAGGTACACTTGACTGGGGTTTGAATTCCTCTAATTGCTTCGGTCACAGCGAGATCTCCAGGTACTCCTCCGGATGCGAAAATAAATATTACCATCATTCTCTGAAGATATGAAATAGCTATGATTGCCTACCCATAAGTCCAATTTGGACACAGGGGCAAAGTTGACAGTTTTTGGTCAAAGTGGGGTCCACATGTGGCCTACTTCGCACCGAAAAATGTGCCAGAGGCAAAGTTCTCCAAATTTGTCAAACTTAGTGTTTAGAAGTCCAAAACGACGATACGAACCCAACGGAATATCCAGAACTGGATTCCGATGAGCTAGCCACAAAATCGCCCGTCGAGTGGAGCCGTGGGGCCCACGATACGGGATTTCGTCAACATTCTCAGAATCGAACCAAACTTGGGTCACAGGACCAGCATAATGCTACGAATCCGATGGCACAAGTTTTGTTGCGAAACGACAAGCACACACGAAGTTACAATGAGTTTCAGAATAGGTCTGATACGGGGTAATTTTGACGGATACGCGTTGGTTCCGGTGTGCACACACATCCAAATCAACTTTCGTGAAATCCCACACGTCCATATTGACGGTGCGCACCTTTCGATATAATTCGCACAGGACCAAGTCGCCTCGTTTAGGGGGATGCACCCAGTTTCAGGAAAATTCAGGATTAAATAACCAAGTTTTTGGTCAATTTCACCTGTGAATAAATTACAATCTACAGCACATTAAATTAAACTAATTACAGAGTTTAAAACTCGGTTATATGGTCTATTTTACTGTTCAAGCAAATTTTAGAATTATTAAACAGGTTGGTCGTAAAACGGCCGTGAACTTGTGAGTTCGGGCCAGTTTTTGAAGTTCGAAATTGGGATATTTTTCTTGTTTTTGCGTCGCGGTTTGCGATCGACACAGGACATGATACCCCAATCTAATTGTACGAGGTTTGAGAGGGTTACACAGCGAACGTGTCGCAACAGTCCATTTGATAATCGACGCGACAAGAAGAGAGAAAGACTCACCGGAACAAGGGGTCGGTATCGACTGAACTGTGTGCACGGGACGACGACTGCGGGTGGCGGTGGCTGCTGCGGCTGCTGGTCGTGTCAGCGCCGTCATCGGGGAGATCGCCGGAGGTCGTCGGAGAGGTGGCGGGGTCGCAGCGGAGCCGTCGAGGTCACGGCGATGTCGTGGCGATGACTGGTGGAGGATGATGGTGATGGCGGTGGCCGGGGTCGATGACAACGGTGGGGGTTTTATAGGCTAGGGCCGCAACCATTGCAGGGAGGGGAGACGATGGGTCGGGGTTTGGACGGCGACGGGAAGGCGGTTGGACGATGACGGTTACAGAAGGTGTCGATTCGGCCGGCAGCGGGTGAACGGCTGAGGGGAAGGCGGAGAGTCGGGGGTTTTCACAGTTACTGTAGCAGTAATAGGTTGGGTTCGGTTACGGGTTAGCGGGTTGGGTCGGGTCCGAATCCATTAGGGGTTGGGTTAAACCGATTTATTTTGGTTTATTTAAAAACTATGTTTTTAGCTATTTAAAAATAGTTTTTGGGTCCAATAAATTCCAGAAAAATTACACTATGTCCAATGATTTATTTTACACTCAAAAATATAATTTCCATAATATTTTAATATTTAATTAAATCCTCAAAAATATTTAATTCCTGAAAAATATTTATTTTAATAAGTTAAAAATTACATAAAATTCCATAAATTTATATTTTAATTTTTGAAAAAATCTGGGTGTTTACAACATAAGACACTAAAAATACGTAGTGGCGCATGGCACTGCGGGCACATGAGACACTAAGATGCGTAGTGGCGCATGGCACTGCGGGCACATGAGACACTTCTTGGATGGTTGATGCATAGAGCGAGGACAATGAAGCGCATGAAGTTGGACCCCTGAGGCGCATGGAGCAGGGTCATTGAGGCGCATGGAGCTGAGTCACTGAGGCGCATGATGTAGATTTTTCATGCTTCTATAATGGGTTCAGTGGTCCAAGAGTGAACCCGATCAAGTATCCATCCTACATATATGTCCTAATACGAGTCCATAGAAATTGCCAATGGGTATTTTACTGGTCCAGGGTAGTTTCTCATATCAAAATAAAAAATCCAATCACAGAAATATAGCAAGTATGATACACAAAATACCAAATATAGTCTAAGTCTAAATACCAAAAATCAAGAAATACGAAATTCGATAACGAAGGTTACACAACCCATGCTATGTTCCAGGTACTAGACCACTCTGCAACCAAGTATTCCTACAAACAGATTTATCCCTCCACGCACCTAGTTTTGCAGTTACCTACACTGCCTACATAAAGCATCTATCCATAAATATGTAACATATTAATTAGTTTACTTATAATCTAGGTATCCTAGGTTTAATTCTCACTAGTTATAAATTCTTAACCATCTATTATTAATCTTTCCTTAGGGAAATTTACACGAACACTTGGTGATACCACTCCACCCTCTATTGAGATCAAATTAAAGGATAACTAAGAGATGAAAGAAATAATATCCAGTGAAAAATCCTACGATGAGGTTGGCACGAGGAAGAGACCCTCTGCTCCTAGCTTGAACTCCTCCTCCACAAGGATCAACCAACTCCAAAATTGACTCATGTCTAGGTCAGCTTAATGGGAAATCCAAAATAAGTTGGAGAGCAGGGAATGGCCATAGCTAAGCTCGAAAATGGAAGGGGAAGAAGGAGGGAATATCTGGATTTGAAATGGTAGAAGGAAATTAGGATTTATGTGTGGAGAATGGTGTTTAGGAAAGAGGTGGTTGCTCTCTACAAGGAGGATGTGGATAAGGAATTAAGAGGTTACAAATCCTAGAATTAAGAGGTTTTAGATAACATTATATAAGTTTCTTTCTTGGAAGGAAGAATAGGCTAAATATTTCATGACATGCTAAATAAATTAACCATTATTATATATAATTATTAAATTATTAATCTAGGCACAAATAATTTCTAATGGCAGAAATTGAATTTAAGGAGGTTACAATAATGTAACCGAAACAATATTTTCTGGACTTGCATAGGCCACCACAATAATATTTTACACCCTAGTTCCAAAGTATGTGGACCAGCACGTGACTATGTCAGCTGGTATGCTTACGAAGGCTACTCTAATATATGAAACCTACGACATACTTATGATGTATATAAATCCCAACTTATAAATATATCAACAGGTCACAAACTATAATAATTGGTCTTATCCACATAATAATGTCACGTCCCAGTCCCAAAATATCAAAGGACTAGACACGTGGCAATGGCCAGCAGCACGCACCGATGGACAAACCCAATTTAATGGATCCATCAGAGCATACTTAAGCTGTATTACACTGATCAGGGTTTACTAATCTCATTCACAGAATGAATATATCAATATCAACAAAAGGAAATATAAACATCATCATCAAGTCACAAGTACATAAATCGGGGAATAACCCGATAATCAAGTCTGTTACAATTGTTCAAGATATAGAAATAAAGATATCAACAACAATACTGAGTATGGACAAAGTATATACTCAGAAGATACTGTAGAAATCACTCGACTACTGGATCTGGTACTGCTCCAGTGTCTGCTCCTGATCCTGCTTCTGCTCCTGCTAATATTCCTGTTCCGTGTACCTCGGGGTCGATCTCGTCTGCTATATCTAGGGACATAATCCGGATCCAGGTCCTCAGGGGACATAGCAAGGTACAGATAATACAAGCCAAAATGCAGTGCAAAAATAAAGGAAACAATAGGGTAAATATAACCAGCTAAGTGATATTCAAGATGAGAGCAGCACTATAACTCAGGCTGAAACCACTACAAGCTCTGTGTCGGGGAGCTGGTAACAGTGATATCATGTGGTTTGTCTAGCTCAAAGGGAGACTACGACACCGTCATAATATAATCAACCTGTAGCCTGTGTGTCTCTCCCCACCCAATGTAATCACACGTCTCATGTCCATGACACGCAAGATCAAAACTAATGCAGCAAGTCATCTAATCTCTATAAATATAATATCTATGTCAATCCTGCATCCTATATAGAATCACCACGAATATATCAGGAATATTCTGTCAAATGTATAGTGTCAAGTGTCCTGGGTATAACGTACTTGATAAAGTAAGTACGAGAATGAAAAGGGTCACGATGTCCATCTCTAGGTGACGTACACAACTCCGCGTACGGGATTGGCACCCGACTATTAATCGGACGCTAAGTAAGTCACACGATCCTAGGTTTAAGCATGTACAATAAGAATAAATAAGTCAAAGAAATATGTAGCAAGAACTGCAGGATTTGGCAAGGTACACTTGCTTGGGGTTCTAGCTCCAACTGTAGCTCTGACTTCCGTGGGTTCTGCAGGAAGTACTCCGGTTGCTAAAATAAATATCACCATCAGATCCAGAAAATATTAATTAGCTAGAAACGCCTGTCCTTGAGTCCAATTTGGACACAGAGGCAAAAATGACAGTTTCTGGTCAAAGCGGGGTCCACATGTGGGCCGCTTTGCACCGAAAAATGTGTCAGGGACAAAGGTCTCCAAATCTGTCAAACTTAGTGTCAACAGGTCAGGAACAATGATACGAATCCAACGAAACTTCCAGAATTGGATTTCGGTGAGCCGATCACAAAATCGCCCGTCAAGTGGAGCATGTGGGGCCCACGATACGCGATTTTGTCAACGTTCTCAGAATCGAACCAAACTTGGGTCACAGGACCAGCGTATTGCTATGAGTCCGATGGCGCAAGTTTCGTCTCGATCCGACGTGTGTACACTAAGTTACAGTGAGAACCAGAACGGACGGTTACGGGACGTTGTCGGCGGATACGCGTTGATTCCGGTGTGCATGCACATCCAAATCAACTTCTGCGAAATTTCGCACATCCGTATCAACGACGCGCACGTATCGGTGAAGATCGCACGCGACCAAGTCGTCCCGTTTGGCGGGGCGTACTCAGTTCCGGGGTGAAATATGGCATTATTTTTCCTGTTTTTGGATCACGATTCACGATCACCACAGGACGCGATGCACCGAGCGGGTTGTACGGGCATCGAGAGGGTCACGCAGGGTTCGTGTCACAACTGACGGAACAAGAAACAGAGCTACGAGGAGAGAGAAATGAGTACCTGAACAGGGCTCCCTGAAACTGATATTTTCGTGTCCGTGTCGTGTCCGAGTCAGATCTAGGGTTAGGGTTCGGCTGTGTCGGAGCTCGCCGGAGGCCGCGCTGGACGGGGATGGGCGTCGCCGATGAAGCGGGGAGGAGGTCGACTGCGGGCGGCCGGGGCTCACTGGTGGAGGCGGCGTCGCACTGGCGACCGGGGATCGGCGATGGGACGTCGTCGGAGGCTGCGGAGATGCGGGGAGGAAGGAGGAGGAGTGGGCGGTGGCTCCGGGGAGGAACTGCTGGAGGAAACGGCGTGCGGGGAAGCTCGCTGGTCGAGGCGGCCGGAGCGCTGGCCGGCGAGGGACTCGCGGAGGGCGGCCTGGCGCTGGTCGGCGAGGGGCTCGCGGAGGGCGGCCTGGCGCTGGAGGCTAGGGTCGGCGAGGTCGGGCTAGGGATGCGGGCGGAGGGGAGAGAGTTGGCCGGCTGGGGGTTTTCCGATCGGTGGTCGGGGCTGCGGGGGAACGAAGGGAAGGAGGAGGTGGAGGAGAGTTTATATAGGCGGACGGGAGAGGAAGAGATGGGGATGGCGGTTACATGTAGGGGAGGAGAAGTGGCGCCATTGTCGGGGAAGACGGAGAGCTGCGGCGGACGTTCGGGAAGCCGGAGGGTCGGCCGGCGGTCGGAAGCTGAGGGGTTTAGGGAAGAGAAAGGATTAACGGGTTTCGGGTTCGACAGGTCGGGTCGGGCGGATCCGGCCCGATCCAATAAAAATAAATGCAGGTCGGGTCTGGTTTCGGGTCGCGGGTTAGACCCGGATCCGACCCGCTAGGTTTAAGTTGGGTTCGGTTCGGTTCGGTTCAGCAGTTGGTTTGGTTTATTAAAATAAACCCGGTTCAATTTGGTTTAATTAAATAATTAGTTTTTAGGGCTTTAAAAAAATACTTCCGGGGTCCAATAAATTCCTGGAAAATTACCCTATGTCTAGTTTTTCATTTTACACCATAAAATATTATTTTTATAATATTTTAATATTAATTAACAGTATTTAAAAATCATTTAAATTCAAAATGTCTTAGCTTTAATTAATAAAAATCCCAGAAAATTCCAGAAAATTGTGGAAAATTTAAATTAAAAATTCTTGAAAATCAGGGGGTTTACAATCTACCCCCTTAAGAGGATTGCGTCCTCGCAATCAAAGAATAACCGGTCAACAGAGATGACACGGTTGCAAAATTTATACGAAGCACATCATTATCAAGAAGAACCAAAGTTGGGGGTGTTAGAAGAACATATAGGGAAAATCATTTCCCTAGGCGATAAAAGTTATGCAATTTCCTAGATGAAGGAAATTTAGAAAATTACAGTTTTAAAAAAAAACCATGTTATCTACAAAAACATATCAGGTTAACATTTATAAAATATTTTAGGTCATTTAGCAAGTTGAAAATTACTAGGTTAACACTAGGTTATCTATTATTAGCAAGTTAAACTGTCAAGTTAAGTCTAAGGTCACGAACTAGCAGGCACGAATTACAGCAAATCTAGAAACAGAAAACTATAAAAACTTACGCGCATTAGCTACTCCATGAATCTGAGCGTTCTCCAAAATCATCGCTGGAGTTTGTCCGCGTCCTTGCAGTTGATTCCTCGACTGCTGTAGAGCCTGCTGGAAGAGTGCTACTTGTGGTGCCAAGGGTGGCCTCGGCAGATATTCTCCTGGGGCATGTGGTAGAACTCCTTCAACTTTCGTTTGCAGTATTTCTAATGCTGGAGAGGCTGGCCTTGGTGCTGGTAGTGCTTGTCATTTTAACATTAGTGCTCTCTTTCGATGCTGAGGACAATCTTTGGCTAAGTGTTAGTTGGACGCGTAAATCAAGCACAATCCCAATTTACGTCTGCACTCGTTCTCAATGTGGCCTCTCTTGCGACAGTTTTGACAGATAGGCAGTACTTGCGGAGATGCTTCTGGTGGCTGGTGCATGTGAGACTTCTTTGCAACTTTTTTCTGTGGTGCTCCGGCTGGTGCTGATGTGGCTGGTTGTTGAATCATCACTGCTTTCTCTCGACGTTCAGGGCAATCCCTTACCGAATACTTTTTGGATCCGCAAGATAAGCATCGTCCCAATCTGCGTCGGCATTCTTTAGCGAAATGACCTACTTTGCCACAGTAGTAACAAGTAGGAAGAACTAAGGCTCTTGGTGCTGCCCTCGGTGGTGGATTCATCTGTGGTCGCTTTACAGCTCTTTCCTGTTGTGCTTGGTCTGGTACTGATGCATACGGCCGCTTCTGGCTGGACTCTACCCTTGTGTTGTACTCCATGGTTCGTGCTGCAAAAAGAACTTCCTCGTCTAAGGTAGTTGCATTTGAGCTGATTAATCTCCGTAACTTCGAGATAAATCTGTCGATGAACTTCTCTACTTGGTTTTGCTGATCTTCTTGATGAACCTTCTGATGGGCTTGCATCATCGCGTAGAACATTCTAAACATTTGTTGTTCGTCCATAGCTTACCCTTGTGGAACGGTAGGCATCGGTGGAGCAACCTGCGTCGGTGGTGGAATGTTATCTTCCTGGATTCTCGAGACATGCTGACTCGCTGGACTTTGTTGTGATAATTGACCTTCATCCACTAGTATCACTTCATCTTCGTTGGTTATCACAGCACCTTGTGGTGTTTCTTGATGAGTCTTATCGCCGACTTATGGATCCATAATTCTGCAACCAAAATAAACTATAAGAAGCGCACAGGAATCAAGGCAGGATGGAAGTCAAGAAATAAATTCGAGTCCGATATTGATATCAAGAACGTTTCAAGCAAGTGGATGAGATCCTAAAACTTATCCTATTTTTATTGCAGGCATGTTCGGTCCCTAAGTTGAAACCGAACAATTTTAGTCGATGACCTGCATGGGCCACCACAAAAACCATGTCACGCCCCAGTCCCAAAATATCAAGGGACTAGACACGTGGCAATGGCCAGCAGCATGCACCGATGGACAAACCCAATTTAATGGATCCATCGGGGCATACTTAAGCTGTATTACACTGATCAGGGTTTACTAATCTCATTCACAGAATGAATATATCAATATCAACAAAAGGAAATATAAACATCATCATCAAGTCACAAGTACATAAATCGGAGAATAACCCGATAATCAAGTCTGTTACAATTGTTCAAGATACAGAAATAAAGATATCAACAACAATACTGAGTATGGACAAAGTATATACTCAGAAGATACCGTAGAAATTACTCGACTACTGGATCTGGTACTGCTCCAGTGTCTGCTCCTGATCCTGCTTCTGCTCCTGCTAATACTCCTGTTCCGTGTACCTCGGGGTCGATCTCGTCTGCTATATCTGGGGACATAATCCGGATCCAGGTCCTCAGGGGACATAGCAAGGTACAGATAATACAAGCCAAAATGCAGTGCAGAAATAAAGGAAACAATAGGGTAAATATAACCAGCTAAGTGATATGTAATATGAGAGCAGCACTATAACTCGGGCTGAAACCACTACAAGCTTTGTGTCGGGGAGCCGGTAACAGTGATATCATGTGGTTTGTCTATCTCAAAGGAAGACTACGATATCGTCATAATATAATCAACATGTAGCCTGTGTGTCTCTCCCCACCCAATGTAATCACACGTCTCATGTCCATGACACGCAAGATCAAAACTAATGCAGCAAGTCATCTAATCTCTATAAATATAATGTCTATGTCAATCCTGCATCCTATACAGAATCACCATGAATATCTCAGGAAGATTCTGTCAAATGTATAGTGTTAAGTGTCTTGGGTATAACGTACTTGATAAAGTACGAGAATGAAAAGGGTCACGATGTCCATCTCTAGGTGATGTACACAACTCCGCGTACGGGGTTGGCACCCGACTATTAATCGGACGCTAAGTAAGTCACACGGTCCTAGGTTTAAGCATGTACAATAAGAATAAATAAGTCAAAGAAATATGTAGCAAGAACTGCAGGATTTGGCAAGGTACACTTGCCTGGGGTTCTAGCTCCAACTGTAGCTCTGACTTTCGTGGGTTCTGCAGGGAGTACTCTGGTTGCTGAAATAAATATCACCATCAGATCCAGAAAATATCAATTAGCTAGAAACGCCTGTCCTTGAGTCCAATTTGGACACAGAGGCAAAATGACAGTTTCTGGTCAAAGCGGGGTCCACATGTGGGCCGCTTTGTACCGAAAAACGTGTTAGGGACAAAGGTCTCCAAATCTGTCAAACTTAGTGTCAACAGGTCAGGAACGATGATACGAACCCAACGGAACTTCCAGAATTGGATTCCGATGAGCCGATCACAAAATCGCCCATCAAGTGGAGCTTGTGGGGCCCACGATATGCGATTTTGTCAACGTTCTCATAATCGAACCAAAGTTGGGTCACAGGACCAGCGTATTGCTATGAGTCCGATGGCACAAGTTTCGTCTCGATCCAACGTGTGTACACTAAGTTACGGCGAGAACCAGAACGGACGGTTACGGGGCGTTGTCGGCGGATACGCATTGATTCCGGTGTGTACGCACATCCAAATCAACTTCTGCGAAATCCTGCACGTCCGTATCAACGACGCGCACGTATCGGTGAAGACCGCACGCGACCAAGTCGTCCCGTTTGGCGGGACGTACTCAGTTTCGGGATGAAACAGGGCATTGTTTTTCCTGTTTTTGGATCGCGGTTCACGATTACCACAGGACGCGATTCACCGAGCGGGTTGCACGGGCATCGAGAGGGTCACGCAGGATTCGCGTCACAACTGACGGAATGAGAAACAGAGCTACGAGGAGAGAGAAATGAGTATCTGAACAGGGCTCCCTGAAACTGATATTTTCGTGTCCGTGTCGTGTCCGAGTCAGATCTAGGGTTAGGGTTCGGCTGTGTCGGAGCTCGCCGGAGGCCGCGCTGGACGGGGATGGGCGTCGCCGACGAAGCGGGGAGGAGGTCGACTGCTGGCGGCCGGGGCTCAATGGTGGAGGCGGCGTCGCACTGGCGACCGGGGATCGGCGCTGGGACGTCGTCGGAGGCTGCGGAGATGCGGGGAGGAAGGAGGAGGAGAGGGCGGTGGCTCCGGGGAGGAACTGCTAGAGGAAACGGCGCGCAGGGAGGCTCGCTGGTCGAGGCGGCCGGAGTGCTGGCCGGCGAGGGACTCGCGGAGGGTGGCCTGGCGCTGGTCGGCGAGGGGCTCGCGGAGGGCGGCCTGGCGCTGGAGGCTAGGGTCGGCGAGGTCGGGCTAGGGATGCGGGCAGAGGGGAGAGAGTTGGCCGGCTGGGGGTTTTCCGGTCGGTGTTCGGGGCTGCGGGGGAACAAAGGGAAGGAGGAGGTGGAGGAGAGTTTATATAGGCGAACGGGAGAGGAAGAGATGGGGACGGCGGTTACAGATAGGGGAGGAGAAGTGGCGCCGTTGTCGGGGAAGACGGAGAGCTGCGGCGGACGTTCGGGAAGCCAGAGGGTCGGCCGGCGGCCGGAAGCTGAGGGGTTTGGGGAAGAGAAAGGATTAACGGGTTTCGGGTTCGACAGGTCGGGTCGGGCGGATCCGGCCCGATCCAATAAAAATGAATGCGGGTCGGGTCTGGTTTCGGGTCGCGGGTTAGACCCGGATCCGACCCGCTAGGTTTAAGTTGGGTTCGGTTCGGTTCAGTTCGGTTCAGTTCGGTTCGGTTCGGTTCAGCAGTTGGTTTAGTTTATTAAAATAAACCCGGTTCAATTTGGTTTAATTAAATAATTAGTTTTTAGGGCTTTAAAAAATACTTCCGGGGTCCAATAAATTTTCAAAAAATTATCCTATGTCTAGTTTTTT
This sequence comes from Iris macrosiphon, assembly GCA_036927795.1. Lineage (NCBI taxonomy): Eukaryota > Viridiplantae > Streptophyta > Magnoliopsida > Asparagales > Iridaceae > Iris > Iris macrosiphon. The sequence goes on from JAYESA010000004.1 coordinate 251,995,845, forward strand.
ATTTTACACCATAAAATATTATTTTCATAATATTTTAATATTAAATAATATTTTAATATTAATTAACAGTATTTAAAATTTATTTAAATTCAAAATGCCTTAGTTTTAATTAATAAAAATCCCAGAAAATTCCAGAAAATTGTGGAAAATTTAAATTAAAAATTCTTGAAAATCAGGGGGGTTACAAATAAAGATAATGGCTAAGCAAGAAACAACAATGATATATAAATTATAGAAATAATAATCCAGTAGTACTGATAGTCGGGAGGAGACAAATACACTACCAAATTACTATTATAAACTAAAAGCAGGAAATAGTCCAACATAGTATGAAATGAAAAGAAATACCAAAAAATATATAATCCAATTGAAAGGAAATCAATGGAATTTCGAAGACAAGACTTCTTCGCATGCTTAGTCAGAATCTGGTCTCGGTCCGAACACCTACGGTACTCCTAATCATCCATATCTAGAAGAAAATAGAATCCTCAGAAGGACGTAGCGTGATACAAACAACATGCTATAAATACTGAAATTTAAATATATGTAAAGGATATTTTTAATCACCTAAGTGCATAATTTGGGGACAACTTTTGCACGCATGCATATGTTTAGGCTGAAATAGGAAATCCACGTAGCTCAGGCTAGTGATATACATATACTTCAACCAGTAATTTGTAAACTTTCATAACGTTCCATGAACGTTAGAGGCCATCTATAAATAAGAGTTATCACTCTCATAGTTCCTCCGGATAATATGTTTCACATATATTTGTTGGCAGAAAATATCCCATAAATCAATTTCAGCCAATTATTTAGCCAACTTTCATTTTTTAGGATTCCTTCATTATGTTTTGACACATCAAAAACTAAGCCATGTTCATACGAAAAACAGACAAAAACTGTCAAATTTATTTTATTTTTATAGATTTCGTATACGAGTAGCCACAGAACCAACATCCACAAATATGCAATATGTTATTATAGATAAAAAAAAGCCACATAAATTGTATACTCCATCATACAAAAATTAAAATGGCCCCATAGAGAAAGAACCCACAGACATGCAAGCATTTTCATAGAGGAAACAAACATGCAAGCATAATATTCATAGAGGAAAAATATTTTGAATAATAGATCTCAAGATCTAAATTAGGGTTCTTGAAAAAATTCCAAAAATCACTAATTTCTGACTATATCAACCAGAAATCATTCGTAAAGAGGCCCGATATTTAGATTTGAAGTAAATTCCAATAGATCTGTACTTTGATCTAAAAATTCCTCAAATTCAAAATAAAATTTCCTAAATTTGGCATAAAACTCTATATAAATGAGTTAGAACTTTCTTACAGACCACAGGAATATGGTGACAGTAGGGAACGATAGTTCCGACAATTCCCACTTCAAAGCAGTCCACTTCAACATAAATCATAAAAAGGAAATCAGATGTCAAAAGCATGAAATTAGGGGAGACATTGTAAACCCCCTAAAATTTAAAATTCATTTTAAAGTATTTTTATCTTATTGTTGATTTTTTTTTTTGGATTTTTTCTTAGTTATTTGGAAAATAAAACTCTTGATTTATTTATTTGTATAAATATTTATATAAGAGTATTTCATAAAACTATTTTTTTATTCTCTCTCTCTCTCTCTCTCTCTCTCTCTCTCTCTCTATATATATATATATATATATATATATATATAATTTGTCAAGTAATATAAATTTTTTAGAATTAATTTAGTGTGCAAATAAATAAATCAAAAGTTTTATTTTCCAAATATATATATATATATATATATATATATATATTATTTGTCAAGTAATACACATTTCTAGAATTTATATATATGTATATATATTAATATAAGAATTTATTTTTCTTAGATTTTTATACCCTAATATATATGCAAATATGTATATATTTTTATATATATGTATATATATTAATATAAGAATTTATAAAATGAAAAACAAAAAAAATAAAAACCTAAAGACCTATTCCTAACACCCACCCCAACCTGCCCGCAGATTAGCTCAGAGCGGCGACCCCCCTCTCTCATTATACATATATACATATTAGGTTATTGGTTACCAAATATTAAAATTTGGAGAGAACTTGAAGTAGTAGACAAAAACTTAAGTGTTTGGTGGGTATATGAATCTGTATTGTAGCATATGTTAACTTGATTAACAAATGGAAGACTATCTACAAAATTTGCAGAGTAGTAAGTTGAGACCAATAAAATCAAATGATACATGTGTAGACAACTAATGTGATCCATGTGTAGACAACTAATGTAATTATTCAGAGTAGTAGTTGAGTCCAATTAAACATTTAATTACAATTAATGTAATTATTTTAAATTTCATGTTTAGCCAATTAGGTCATTCACACAAATACTAAAATTACTCAAATATAGTTAATATGAAAGTATTAATTATCATTGTAATTTTTAGTATATTTATTAACAACCAACTATAAGCAGTATCTAATTGCAATAAAAATATATATAAAAAGTAATTATATAAAATTAATGATAACAAATAGGGAAACTATTATCATATATGATAGTTATTCAAAAAAAATATGACAATTAATTGATAGCCATTCAAAACATAAGAGTTAATATGAAATTATCATGTCATTATCATTTTTAGTATATAAAAATTAATTGATAGTCATTCAAATCATAAGAGTTAATATGAAATTATCATGTCATTGTCATTTTTAGTATATGGCAATTGATTGATAGCCATTTAAACATTCAAAGCATAAATCCGTTGTGTATCCAATTAAGGTAAAGACCAATAACACAAATAGTAAGTTTATTCTAATATAGTAAATATAAAAGTATCAATACCATGTCATAGTATTTTGATTGTACTTATGGACAACCCAATATATGCAATAAAATTAATGATAGCTAATATGAAAATTATTAGCATATATGTTAGTTATTTAAAGACGTTCATATTTGTTTAGCCTTAAAATATTTTAATCATAGCTAAATAAAATATTTACTTTCATTTTATTCCAGTTTATAAAAAATGTTATATCAAAATTTTAAATTTAATTAAATTTATAAATTTTTCTTATTTTCTTTTTTCCATTTTTTTCTTAAGTTTTTTAAAAACCAAACCGGGTCAACCCGACCCGACCCTGAACCAGTCAAGACCCAGTCCGGTTTGGCCCGACCCACTTTCAACCAGGTTCGGGTCCGGTCTAGGTTCATTTTTTTTAAATCTGATCGGACCTGATCCGAACCACTCTCTCTCCGGATTAAGTTCGATACGATTCAGGACCGATCAAATTCAATCAACACTAGACCTGGGTGACCCGACCGGTCCAGTCCAATACACACTTTGAAGTGGAGTCCCTCAAATCCGAATTTTAACCCACTTTAGCGTCTCAATGTGCCAATTAAACATGTCCTAAGTCCAAATCTTAACACTAAGTTGAAGTCGAAAGTCCAAATTGGTCATTCTTTGGTCCTTGTAAGAGTAAATTTGGTACAAAACAATTTTTTTTTAGTTTTTCACACAAACACTAGAAATATAAGAGAGAGGAAGAATTGTTATATTGGGTGTTTTATTTAAGAAAAAAACAAAAATGATACCAAATAGGACATACTTTTTTCTGAAAACCTTTTATTATTATTATTATTATTATTTTTTAACCCTAGGTATAGACACCACCCCCCTCCTCACTCTCGCTCTCTCTCGCTCTCACAATCGTTATTATTTACTATTATTTTAATATTATTTTATAAAAGAAATTCGCCGACCGTCGTCGGCTCTCGGTTCCCAACACCCTTTCTTTCTTCTTCTTCTCCAAAATTCCTTCCTTTTCTCATCACGGATTTTCCGAACCCGACCGATTCCGATTAGGGTTTCGGTTCCTCCGTTAGGGTTAGGGTTTTTGGGCTCTGATTGCCTCTTATTCGATTAGGGTTTCTTATCGCTTCCGTCAGGATTAGACTTCGCGTATAAATTTTATGGCTATTTATTCCGCACTCGATATTCTCTATGGGAGAAGGAGTAAGTAATTCGAGTTGAAAGTTCCAGTCTTTCGAAGGAAAAAAAACATGGCTTCGAGCTTCGGACCCAATGCCGGAACCTTCCGCGAGAGCGTGATGGTCTCCGGCGGTCCCGCGAGGAGCTCGGCGGCTCTGCCTGCGGCGGAGGCTCCGCTGGCGCTTGAGCCGTTCGCCACAAGCGAGTTTAGGAGCGCGCGTTCCGGAGAGCTGCGGAGGGTCCTCGGCGTCTCCGTCGAAGACCACTCGAAGCCGTCTATCCCGCCGATAGCGTGGGAGGAGCTCAAGAGGTTCAGGGTCAGCGTCCAGGAGTCGTCCTCACGTGCCCGGTAATTTTCCTTGCAGTGGCATTGTAGAGTAGAGTATAAATGCTTCGGGGGTTTTGTTTGGTTGCGAGTTGGTAGCAAAATTAGGTGCAATCAGTTGAAAAGTTGATTCTTTTTTCACGACTCTGTTACTATAATATGAATGGAATGTGGTGAACAAAATCGATGCTAGAGAAATATAATGTTCTTAGGATAAAAATCCATCTACAAAGCAACACAGGAACTTTTTTGAGTAAAAATTCTTTGTTAGTATCTTATGATACATTACATGATACATATCTTATATGATACGATATAGTACCATTTTGTTACGTATGTGTCCGATAAACTACATATAGGTTGATAGCTAGTATTAGTTTTTTTTTTTCCACTCAAGTCAGTAATATGGATTCTAGAATTAAATAGGTATGGAAAGATGAAACAAATAAAAAAAATTCATGAGAAGATTATATTAAATCATGTTCTTATATGGATTTAGAAGTATTCACCTAAATGTCTAGAGTTATTGTATCACACAATACACGATAAAATACATAAGTATATCGATACACGATACACATCGCGAGTTGAAAGTTGAAACTAAGTTGACAACTTAGACAAAAATGATATTTTTTTATATAAAAATATTCCATAACTCGAGTACTTAAAAAATTTGTTATCGAACTACCGTTCTTTCTGAGGTCACATTTCGAAAGTGCGATTCAAGTCCACCAAATTAGAAATTTAAGTGGATCTGCGCTTCCAATTCATTAGGGAAATCATGTTTTTGGAAAGAAGAATCATAAGAGGAGGGCTACTTTGGTAATAAAATTTCAGATGCATCATTTTACAGAATAAATTTCGAAAATAACATTAATGTAGTCAAAATAGCAGCAACAAAGCCTTAAAACCAACCATAAAAAATTTCAGTCCGGCAACTAAACCAGGAGATCACCCATTAGCCGCTCCTGACATCTGCTACACATCTAGGACATTGAAGAAGCAACTGATTATCCTCCCTTGAAACAAGATATACAGAACTTCCTTTTCTTACTATCTGGCGATAATCTTGTCTATCATGGAAAATGACGTGCACAAAGTCTTGCACAAAGTCTAACAACTTGTCCACATATACCTTCTTGTGAAAAACACCCTTAGGTCCCTCGCTCCAAACCACCCAAACCATTGATCTGCACATTCTAAGCCTTCTACTTTTCCAAATAGTCAATGACTTAATAATAGAAGCTGATCACCTTTCATATCTAAAATTTTCTTACCATGTCACCACAAACCTTCGAATAGTGACGTATCTAATGATTAGATGATTCAGAGTTCCCTCATGTACATCATAGAAAGATGTACTTGTGACCCTCGAACACATGTTTTCTTTAAAATCTTCATTTTTCAACACTACCAATCTTATTGTTTATTACTAGTACTTTGTATTCTTGAGCTCCAAAGTAGCAATATTAGAAGATATATCAGAATTTTGAGTACACTTAAGTTGTAATTTAGGAGAAAATAAAATCAAGCAACTCAATAACTAAGACTGGGTTTGGGATTACTTGTCATAGCTGCTTCAGCTTAACTTTTTGAAAATCTAGTTCAATTTTGTAACAACTTTTGAATGCAAGTAGAATGCTGCTTTTAAAAGGTGCTTCTGTTGCTGTTTTTTGGAAAGCAACAACAATGGCAAACCATGCCTAAATTGAGTTTAAACAAAGACATGATTACAGGTTATGCTCTTAATTTCACTTATGCCAAACCCTTTGGCTGAAATTATAGAAAGACCTTCAAAAGTTTAAATCTAATATTGAGATGTGACAGCCACAGGCTTCTAGCAATCTTATACAGTTTGGAATTATAATGCTTTGAGTTTCATTGCCAAAAGATTCTTAGGTCTGCATGTTTGCTTGGTATCATAAAAATTGTGTCTAGCTATCACGTGTCTGGATGGCCATGATATCAACTTTCCTGACTCCAGTTCAAGATTTTTACCTTTTCACAACTTGGTAACTATAACGTAAAACCTAAAGTGTAAAGGCTAAAACGTTGAACAATATCTTGGTACTGTTTACCATGCAAACTATGTTCAAGAAAAATACAACCAAACAATTGGACTTACATCCTACTTATTGAAAGACATAATTAAGCCTGTTTCCACAAATTTCTCAACTAAAGCTGGCTTTGTGAAAATTTACTGGTAAACCTTTGTAACCAAATAGCTACTTGAAGTTCAATATAAGTTCATGGGTACACTAAGAGGTCGAGAGTCAGTTGTTGTTTGCTGAGGATATGTTCTGTCTTTGAACAGGGATAGAGCAAAACTATTGCAAGAGTTCATATTGAAACTGGATAAGTATCGCAACAGTGTCTCAAGGAAACGACAAAAAAATGAGAGCCAGTCAAGTGAGAAAGTAAATGGTTCGAACTTGCTGAAGACAGGAGGTCATATGCACCAAACCACGTCAGATCTTCTTAGTCACAGACTGGAGGACCGGACAAAAAATGCTGTTACAAAAAGACGTGTTCGCTCTTCCATGACGGAATTACGGGTTTGTATTTCTTACCACTGCTTTTATTCCATTGTCTCATGCCATGCTGCAAGAGTGGCTGTGCTTTTTTTTTTTATACGAATTTTGGTGTTCTAATCCAATTTCTACTGCTTTTTCTTACCACTATACTCCCATGCCTTACATGGAACTCCTCTTCAGTATATATACCAGGGGAGTTAACGAGCTGTAGTTGCTATATTGGTTCATTGAAAAATAATTCTTCTATATCTTGTTCAATACCTGACTGACATTGGTTTTTTGGCGAAGTTTACCAATGTTATTGACATGATCTCCTTATCCTTGAAACAGGCTTCTTCAAGTTATTCACTTCAGTCAGAGGGGAAGCATACAGTTCCTGTTAAGCAAGGTGTTATGACGGATAAGGATACCAGTTTTGTTCTCGTTGACAAGGATAACAACATGATCAGGGCTAATAATGCTGGCCCTATACCTTCCGAGGAGAAGATGCGTGCACTGCCTGCTGGAGGGGACGGGTGGGAGAAAAAGCTGAAGCGGAAACGTTCTGTTGGCACAATGGTTGCTAGAACTGCAGACGGTGATCGAGAGCTCAAACCGGAACTGCAGCAAAGGTCTCACAATGAACCCCGTCATCGATCTTCTGATGGTCTCGGATTCAGGTGATCCATTTAGATATTGCCTCTTATTCTATCCACAAGTTTTAAGGTCCTGTTTATTTATTCCACTGTAAATGAAAGGATAAAAAGTTTAAGTCTTCATTTTTTTAAAAATGTTGGTTAGTTGTCTGAGCTTCATGTTTGCTCTGAGTTTTACATCTAAATGTTTAGTGAATTTGAGCATCATTTTTCACAATGATGCTAATAGCCTACAATACATTTTTAAATGTGCCAACTTTATTTTATTTTATTTTATTTTATTTGTTGGAATAGATAAATCATAGGACATCATGCCTGGAGAATGTTAAGGGAGAGTTTTGTTACCTAGAATCACTGCCCTCTTAGGAGGAGGTTTAGAAGTTTTCTCCAAGCCATCCAATCGTCTTTTGCCCTCTTCTGTTGCATGCATCCTTGAGTACATGTATCTCAAGGAATAGTGCGTGAACTGTGGGGGTCTTGCGAAGATGGCCTCTTCCTAGGAGTAAAGGATGCTGTCTCTAAATCTCTAGGTTTGGAACTTTTGAAGTTTGCAAAAAGGGTGAAGTTGGTGTGTGTGTTTGGGACTATCATATGCCAATCCAAGGCCAGTCGCATCCTTTTGAGGCACATTCTAGGATGAGTAATACGAAGAATAGTGTTTTTATGGAACTTAGACCAAGAATTCTTTATCAACAAAGTCAGCCTTAGAAATTTGTTCTTGTTCAGTTCTAAATCTAGAGTTTCTCTACTTAAAACTATTTATTATTAATCATATCTGGATAGGAGGGAGGATACTACAAATCGTTGTGGTTACAATGAGTACAAGGGAAGGGCAGTCATTGAATTACTTTGTTCAATCCTAAGAAGCTACCTAAATTCCCTCTCCACAAAAGTTGATGAGCAGAACAATGGAAGGAGGCCAGAGTTTGATTGATGATGGGAAGGATTGAATTTTTTTAATCTATATGGTGGTTATTATTAGGGAGCAATTATGACCCGTGAGAACTACCCAAGAAATGTTAAGAGATTTTTTAAATGGGTTATATTGTTTTTCTTTTGAATTATGTAAGATTGGTATCTGGTGTGAGACTGGTCCATGGTCCCTTTACATGATAGATTGACTGATTGTGGAACTGACATCACTTTGATAAGCATAACAGCGAAGTATAGATGAGTGTAAGTATTTAGAATAAAGTACATACAGTACATTGTTAACTGTAGATCCGACCGGTAAGAAGTGTGGAACATTTATCCATATTGATTTTGTATTTTCGTGTTGTTTCTTTAGGGTATTATGGATCTCACAAGTACCCAGGTGGATGCAGGTTCATGTGTGGTGAATCTGATAATCAACCATTTATCTATAATTCTATATTACTAAGCCAAGAGGGATGGATCTTTTCTCTTCAAAATTTTGATAAAGTAAAGGAGAACTGTACTTTGGATTGAGGATTCTCCTTTCTTAACTCTCTTTCTTCCTATCCATAACTACCTCTCTTTGTTTCTCTTTCAGCATGGGTGTGGGTGTTTTGGTGGTTTTCCCTTTTCTTCTTTGTGTACCCGCGCGGGGGTGGGGGGTGGGGGGTGGGTGGTGGTGGTGGTGGTGGGTGGGATTTATCTTCCCATCCCCTCTCATGCTGCTGGTTTCTTAGTTGAATAATCACATGATATACGACTATGCTGATGGTAAAATAGTGAGAAGTTTTTTCTTCTTCAAGAATATCAAATAGTGGGAAGAGAATTGAAAATTCTCTTCTTTGGCTGATATTATCTTGGCTTTGGATATTTAAGAAAGTAGGATAGACAAGTCGACACAGGTGAGTAGACGTGGTTCAGTTGTATAAATACTTTGGTTCAGTATCTTTGCTGTTGAACTGATTAATTGCCTCAAATATTGTTAAAAATACACACATTGCTGTGAAGTCATATGAATCTTTCTGATATTTCACTTCTTTTTCCGTTTTTCAGGACTGGATCATCTAATGTAATTTTTGGAAGTACCAGGGTGGATGGAAATTCTCAACCGACTGGTGTTAGTTCTCGCGTTATACTCAGGAATGACTCAGACAGCAACTCTCTTTTGAATGAGAGAAGAGAACGCACTGGTGGGTTAGATAAAGAGAGGGCCATCAGTAAAGGAACCAATAAGTATGTACACCTCTCATGATCTACCTGATTTCAGATGGTAATTGGTAAAAGTTTTCGTGGTTGTGAATTGGGATATCTAGTTTATCATGTCATGCAAACTTTCCTATCCAATTTCCTTAAAATGTGAAATTGCTTACACATAATTCCAAAACTTTTTTCCAGCAACTGTAACTATCAACTTTGTGTTAAACCAACGTTATGAATAACTGATTGCAAATCCTTGAATCAGTTGGCCCCTGCTCTATCTACTTTACCGGGCCCACCATTAAGTCAAAATCATTGCTACCTCAGATAGATGGAGTAGTCAAAAGTTTACCTCTGCTACACTAGGTCTTCCATAGTCATTTTCATCCATAGCTGGTTTTCTTCATTTTATCACATTAAATTTCCCACTCTAATGCCCAGGCTAAACCTTCGTGAGGATGCTCAACTAGGAAGTCAAAGTCTGACAAAAGGAAAAGCTTCCAGGGCACCAAGAACTGGTTCAGCTGTTGTGATGAACACCCTTAGTTTCCCTCGTTCTTCCGGCACTATTGATGAATGGGAACAACCTTCTTCCTTGAACAAGGCCCAGCCTTTGACTGGGGCAATTAATCGTAAAAGGCCCTTACTTACAGGGTCATCGTCACCTCCTGTTCAGTGGGCGAGTCAACGTCCCCTAAAGATTTCTCGTTCTAGAAGAGCAAATGTGGTATCTCCTGTCTCAAATCTTGATGAAGCTCAGGCTCTCTCTGAAGGCCTTGTTCCTCCTGATGTGGGAGCCAGATTAGCAAGCATGGAGAACAGTGGAATTTTACTCTCTAGAGGCACGGTAAACAGCAGTCACCAAATAAAATTGAAATTTGAGAATGTTCAATCTCCTCTTGGATCGTCTGACAGTGAGGCATCTGGTGTTCCTGAAAGCAAGTCAAAAGAAAAAGAAATCGACAATGTTGAGATCGAGGATGGAACATTGAAAGCAACCCCAAAAGCAGCTTCTTGTTTTTTACCTACAAAAAAGAACAAGCCTCCAACAAAAGAAGAGATTAGAGACGGAGTTCGAAGACAAGGCAGGAGTGGAAGAGGTTCAATGCAGTCAAAAGCTTGCTTGCCAATTACAAAACAAAAAATGGAAAATGTAGAAACTACCAAGCCAGTGAAAAGCGGGAAGCCTGTTTCTGATAAGACTGAAAGGTTCCTGAAATTTCCTGTTTGATAAAGAAGCAAAGTGATATTACTTCCTGTTATTTGTTTGGCTCGTTCTTATCTTTAGATATTTGCAACATTTATTGCAGTAGGATCGGTCGACCTCCTTCAAAGAAGGTATCTGATTGCAAGGGTTCTCGTCCTGGACAAATTACACATAGCGGCTCTTTAGATTTGTCTGGTACTAGAATACGTTAATTCTTTTATTTCCAGTTCATTTGGTTTATTATTTGAGCCTTACTTAATATGCGAACATCTATTTATTTAGTTATTTTTGTCTTATAGTTGAGCCCGAGGATGATCAGAAGGAGCTGTTAGCAGCGGCAACTGGTGCTCGTGCTGCAAGTGCTGCTCGGGGTGCAACTTCTGATACTGCTGCTCAGGTGGCTCGTGCTGCAATCTGTATGTGCCCTAATTTGATTTTCTTTAATACAGAAAGTTGTTCCATTGCTGATAACTGGTGAATTTCTTGCATGTGCAGCTGTGGCTAGTAAAAGTTGTAGTGGTTTTTGGAAGCAAATGGAGCCAGTCTTTGCCTGCATCACTTCAGAGGATTTAGCACATGTGAAGCATCAGGCATGTGCCAATGTTCATTAGCTCTTTTCTTCTTAATGTCCTGGTTGCTCATGTTCAGACTTACGGGACAATCTTTGCGTTTACTCTAAGATGCTTATGTTTCTCTGACTTGAGCTTTTGCATCAGATACATTTTGCTGAGGAGCTCGATGGAGGTTCATGTGATATGGTTGATACTGACCAAAGTGAAATGGTATTATAATTTGTCGACTTTTTTAACATCATTTACTTTTCTATATTTGATATGGCATTTTACTTATTTTAGTTCCTTTTTTGTCACTAAATTGTTTCTTGCACAAAGCTGGAAGGATTCTTTAAAGGCACTTTTCACTTTTCCGATTTTTGTTGAGTTCCATTCTGTTGGGGATAGCTGAAAACTTGAATGCTTTTCCATTATTTGTTTATGTCATGACAATTTCCATTGGCATGCATAATTGTTCAAAATAGTACTATTTTTCTTAAATACTTTTGCGAGTGGTAATATGTTTACCTTTTCAGGGTGAGGCTACATGCCAAGTTGTGCCATCTTCCGACATCGGTCATACTTCAAGTCATATAAATGTGGTTGGGCTGAAAAAATCTGTTGTGACTCCATGTTCTGTTAATGAGTCAGAACTACCTAAAATGGCATCCGTAGAACTTGAAAGCGAAACTTGGTTTGAGAAAGTTATCCCACTTTCACAAAGGCTTCTCTCTGCATTCATTACAGAAGATGAAGTCAGAATGTTTGACTCCATTAAACAAGGAGATGCAGTTTTAGAGGTCTCAAGTGTTTCTTCCCCTTATGCTACAAATAGCGATGCACGGAATGAGCTGAATCCTGAATATGCTATGGACCATGATTTGAAGAGTCGGACTAATTGCTTTGGAGAAAGTAGTCCTTGCTACGGATGTGCAACCCCAAATAGCTTTAGGAGTCCGAACAACTCTATATCTTGTGATGAGATGTTACCGAAGTATGATGTTCTCATACAATCTGATGCTAGGGATGATTTGGGACTTGGACAACCTAATTTAAATATGAGAGAGGCCTTGGCTGCAGATTCATCTGGTACTCCTTCATATGAGTGCCAATTCGAGCATATGCCTTTGGATGACCGGATCTTGATGGAGCTTCACAGTATCGGCATATATCCAGATACTATGGTATGGAATTTTTAAATTCATACTAGCTCTTTTTATTTTCTCCTGTCATCTCGAACATTTGAAAAACTTTCATTGTTTAAATTGTTTGCATCTTCATTTTATCTCTGTGGGGGCTGCTGAAGGTTGTCCGGTAATATGTATAAAGATGTAGAGCTGGAAACTTAGTAAAAGTGAGGTCTAAAGAAGGTTTATCTAGGATGAAGAAAATCACTACAATTATCCTTTCTCATTCAATATAATTCTTTATTCTTTTGTTTTTTTACATATGCATAACCTTCTTTGTTTACTAATATCAGAGCATATAAACTAGCTAAAGAAGATACTCATTATATATATATATATATATATATATATATATATATATATATATATATATATATATATTCTCTTTCTTTTAGGTCTCTGATGTTAAACAATATAAAGATAATAAATATTGCACACCAAAAGATGGATGAATAGTAAATTTAGTTGTAGTTTGAGTTTGTTATTCCTAGAGTCTAGACCAGTCTCTACTTTCTGACTAGACGTGACAAATTTCATGAGTTGTTTCTTCATTTGGAAATGTCGCTTGGCATGTAGCTAAAGCTTGCCTAGCAGAACTACAAGAAGAAATGAGTGTAATTCACGTTGGTTGCCAAGATAAACCTATTAGAAGTTGGTACAATTGAAAGCATTATGCGAAAATGTTTTTTCAAGCAGGACGATGATAAGAAATGAGAGTTCTCATTAATTGCCAAGAGATACTTGGAGATCATATTATTTACTTGGGGTACATCATCCATTGTGATGTCAATATCGAAGAACATGTATTTGTAGAATTAAAGTAGATTGGTGGAAGTGGAGATGTACACACCAACATGATAATGATACCCTGAAGCTAAATGAAAGTCTGTTAAACAACTATAAATCCACCTTTCTTCAATGTTATATTAATCAGCTCTAGTACAATGCTTTTCCATGGTTGGTTACTATTAATACAATTGAGGCCTAATCGGCCACCGTGTTAATCGGAAAAAGTGGTTGATTAGTCCTTTTGTAGACACTGTTAGAGTGTATCAATGAAATTCCTTGTAAACACAAAATGTAACCATACATCTTTGATATTGTTTTTGAAAGTCCATTTGTGAATGTTGTATACTATAAATTCAGAATGTTCATACATCTTGATATTATTTTCATTTAACTTTATCTATTATGGGGTTACTATGTCTAAGGGGTTGTTTGGTTCGGTGAAGTGGTGTAAAGTAAAAAATATGAAAATCGATATTTTGCGTACGCATTGCTGTGAAGTGGACCTAAGTGGAGTAAAGTGGAAAATCCTTCGTTTTGGGTGTTTGAAGAAGTATAAAATCCCAAAGTTTGGTTTTTGGCTGGTTGTTGAAGTAAGTGAGAAAGTGTGACTTTTTGTTGAATGACATGAATAGTAAATCTTTTTTGTTTTGTTTTGTTAAAGTAGAGAGGAAGTGGTCCTCCAACCAAACGCGCAAAGTGGGAATGGGGATTCCTACTTCCACGCTCCACTTTGGAGGAAAAAACTCTTATGTCAACTCCGATTTCGTGGCAGACAAAATTTTCTGTTCATGTCAAATCACACTAAGTCTTGTTTGCAAATCCTCCAACCAAACATGTAAAGTTTTTCATAATATGAATTTTTGCCACTTCTGCACTCCAAATCCGTTAACCAAACAACCCCTAATTGCAAGTAAACATAAACAATGTCTATTGGAAAACGATGTTGAATATTATTACATTGAAAATTAATGGAAAACAACGAATATACTATTATTATTTTTAGTCCTGAAACCAAGAACTTAGATACTCTGATTCAAAATTTTCTAAACCGATGATACCCGGACCCATAAGAAGGGTCCGAAAAACGATTTTGATACGTGCGAACCTTGGTTGGAGTATGGCCAAGAAAAGGTCATAACTGAAATGGGAATGTTTTATATGAATGAAATGCAATTCATTATAGATAGGATGAAGAATTGAGTGCATTTCTAGGGAGTTAGGAGTTGGTTCAATTGAGGATAAGAAGGAAAAAAAATTGAAACTGGTTCGACATGTGCAAGGGAGACCAATACTAGATCCACAAGTTGGGGTGATAGGATTTGGATAGAGAAAAAAATTGGAAACTGGTTCGACATGTGCAAGGGAGACGAAAGAATGATTATGCTAGTTGTTAATGTTAATGAATACTATCACCAAGGGGGTAGTCTAGTGGTAACACTAGTAAGGGATGAGATGACTGGGCATGGGTCAAGGTTGTAGAAAGTGCATGCGCTAGTCGGGCGGGCACCCACCGCCTAGCGCCTAGCCCGCCTAGGCGGCTGCCTAGGATGTAGGCGGTTCAAAAAAAATATAAAAATATAAAAAACCTAATGAAAATTGCATAAAAAGTTCATAAAATCCCATAACATAGTCGGGCGTCGGGAGGACTAAACGGGCGCCTATGCGGGCATCGGGCGGACACCAGCCGCCTAGCGCATCGGCGCCGCCTAGGCGGCCGCCTTTAGAACAGTGGCATGGGTTCGAATTCCAGCCCGGGCAGTATTAACTGGGAGGGGGTCTCGGTGCTAGAAGCCTATGACAGGGATGGTTAATGATGACTGTCCTTATCTAAAAAATAAAATAAAAATGAATGACCATTAAAAGCGGACATGTAGTTTTGTGCTGTCTTCTTCTTTGTCCTTTCTTAGTAGAACTGCTTTGAGGTTCTGATGAGTATGTAGGGTTAGGAATGAAGAAGTTTGAAGATGGCAGTTAAATGTCTTTAAATGTCTGTAATTTGACATGGTCCTACTATAAATAAAATACAAGGCTTTATGTAGCAACCCAAAGATTTGGGAGCTGTTAGTAGATTTTTAATACCTACTTACACCAAAACGTAGTTCAGCTGCATGCTGTTAAATATTAGCAGCAATTAATTCTGATTGCTGTTCTCCATTTTAAGTTTCTGATATGTGATTATGTAAGATATAATTCAAAATATATTGCTCTTGCAGGTGCAATTACTCTATTTATCTATTAGCAATTTTAGTTACACATTTGATCTAATGACACTTCAAAAAAAGCATGAACATGGTTGACTAAGCATTTTTTTGAGTGAAACCCAAATTTACATTTGGTGGAGTTTGCATATTATGAGCCAATTTTTGTTCCAGTATTCTTTTAAGCTGTCATAAATATTTATGTTATTATTTATCCTTTCCTATGCGTTCTCTTGTTTACAGCCTGATCTTGCTGAGGGAGATGTTGAAGAGATTGAGAAAGTCATTTCAGAACTGAAGATCAAGCTTTATCAGGAGGTTGTAGTTTTGCAATATGTCCTTTTTTGTACTTAATTGTTAGCATTTAATATTGTTATGTACTTATTCTATTCCTTCTTTCATATCTTGCAGAAGTTACTTTATCTTATCAATTTACATATTCTTTGTGGCAATTGTGGCATTTGTAGCATGTTATGTTTCCTGTACATTTGTCTTCTTACCTGTGGATGATGTGCGGGGAAGAAACAAATACGTAGAGCATTCCATGATATTTGATGTAATATGCAACCTTTTGTAATGGTATAAAATTGTGTGGTCAAAAGGTGCATATAATTTTGTATATATAGCTACGAAAAATGTTGCATATAACTGTTAAGGACTGAGTTCACAGACTGAATATTGCTTTTTCTATATCATGGATTGTAAACTAAACCATATACCATATTTATTTACTAATTAATTGTTTCTAGTCCTAATCTAATACGATGTTGGACTGATATAATAGGTACAGAAAAAGAAAAGTCAATTAAGTAAACTAGAGGGAGCTATTGAGGAAGGGAAGGAACACGAGAGAAGGTATGCATTTCCTACTGTGGACTGGGTGTCACAAGTTAAAAGCTATACCTTGTCAATGAATATATGGCTTTGATATACCGATTCTCAGGAAACTGGAGCAGCTTGCCATGGAAATACTTGTTGAGACAGCTTACAAGAGACAACTGGTAAGAATTATTAATTATTGTGCAAGAAGCGATGCCTTTATTTTTCAGTCAGCTTTTGTGGAATATCTGAAGTCAGTATTTCAAGGTGTAAATGAATTTGATAGAGTATCACTAGAGACATTACATGTGCTTCCATATGCAAATGGATTAACTTTTCTGGGTCAAATTGTCCTTTATTTGACTACTATTCTCGTCTCTGTCTTCTTTTGGGTGCGGACAAGAGGCATATTCCTTTTGAAGGGAAAATCTGCAGCCATTTATTAAGTTAAATTAATCCATCTTAATATTTTGAGATGTTTTGTTAAGAGAGCTCCTGGAATGCTGAACAAATGTTAGTGCATTTTTGAAAAATCAGCAGCTGAAGTAATGATGAATATTTCATATCTATTAATAGACTTCCAGAGAAATCTATTTGATTATCTATCATCAGTGTAAGTCTGTAACCTGAGTGCTATGATTATTTATTAACCTGAGTGCTATGATTATTTATGTATTGGTGGATGCCTGTAATGTATACCACCCTATCACTTGATCCAGCAACAGCTCCTATCTGGTTGCAATAGACTATTCCTCGTGCATATGATGAAGCTAGATAATGATCCTTTAGTGGCATAGAGCCATGAAATTATTCATGGATCATTGTTTCCTATTTATTCTATTGTATCTGCTGATCTAAAAATTTACTTCAAATTAATCTCCTTAAATCCATTTACACCCTTAGATGCACAAGGAATGTGCACATATATATTGTTTGTTGTGCAACTACTTTGCACTTGAATTCCCTGAACTATACATAGTTTTGCACTTAAATACGCTATAAGATTTTAATGCACTTAAATACGCTATAAGATTTTAATAGGCACTTACATACCTTAAACTTTTATTTTGCACTTAAATACCCTAAACTACCATTTTTTTGTAGTTGGCGACTAAGGGTGACTGACAAAAGACATTTTTGCATTCTATACAAAACATAATTTTATAATTTTCTTCTCTAATTGAATATCCTATTTTTCTTTCCTAGTCCTTCCCTATTTCCATCTCCTTTATACAGTTAATCTCAACTCTCAGTATCCCCCTCCCCAAAGTCCCACCGCCACCCATGCCAGTTTCTGCAGCGACTTGCCCTCTTTGTCGCCGGGCCTGTGGCTGCTCTTAGCTTGGTGTGCAGGAGGCCTGACAAGCGACCACATACTGATTTACCTGGAATCTGATGGTTTTAATGAATAAGGAATTACTTTATTTACCTAATCTTTCCCTGCTGATTTTGATTTTGCCATGAAAAAGCTCTAGGAGGATCAGTATTGATCAGTTTGCTCATAACTTTCTTAGTAGTGGAACTTTGCTCCCATCTTCTAGACCAAGCTATATGTTGTTATTGCTTTTTGCATGGAAGCATATTTTTTCGTGGCATGTCAGGATTGAGGCAATCTGGGTGTTGGAATGAGAGAGATTTTGAGATGTTGCTGGGGGGCAGCCACGGCCAAACTTGGAGCAGCTGCAGCTGGTCACGGCCTCGCCAACAGCGAAGAGAGGGGGATGGGTTGCTGTGGGAGGGGGTGGGAGGCCATTGTTAGGGCTATGAATCTATGATTAACTTGAGGAAGGAGAAGTTAAAAAAGAAGGTAATTTTGTTAATAGCTAGGGACAAATTGTCCAATATAATCACAATCACGTGACATGCACATGACTATTAATTGAATCGGAGACTAATGGAAGGTAGTAAGCTGCAAAGGTAGTGATAGTTCAGGGTATATAAGTGCCTATAAAAATAGTATATGGTATTTAAGTGCAAACCTATGTACAATTCAGGGTATTTAAGTGCAAATTAGCCTTTTTGCGCCTTACATAATCTCAGTAGTTTTCTGGAATGGCATTTATCTGCTTCTACCACCGAAAACATGGTGACTTGTGTCTACTATCGGAATATCTTGAGAGTTATAATATGATATCGCTTACATGTTTCAGCTTGCTAAATTTCATATGGTTTTGGATAACTGATTAGTAAGGTGTTGGTTAGTTGAACATGGTTCATCTTGATTGTTGTGACTACATCATAATATTGATTGTAAATGTATTTATTCTTTGTATATGTAGTGTGGTCGAGGCGGTTCAAGTCATAAGAGTGGTGCTAGCAAGGTTTCAAAACAGCTTGCCTTGGCTTTTGCTAAGAGAACTCTTGCTAGATATCGTGTATTTGAGAAAACAGGTCAAAGCTGCTTCAGTGAACCTGTCTTGCATGATCATCTCTTTTCTGAACCTTTGCACAGCAGTGATGCAAAAGAATCCGATGATACTAAATTTGGGACAGCTGCCAATATGTATGCGGAATTACGAAATGGTCCTCTCACTTCACGGGTTTCAGGTATGCCCTTAGCGTTTGTTATAATCCTCTTAAGCCTGATCCTGTGAAGCACACACTGAGACAGACACTGGTAGGAAGCCGTCCATGCCTGCTTTCAAATATGCTTTTCTTGACTTTCCTGTTCTAATTCCTGTCATTTGTATTGTCAATTTGAGATTACCACTCTGGCATGATGATGTCCTTTTTGTTCCATATAACCATATAAAGTGTTCTGTTTTACTTTTGCAGCTTTTGGTGCTATGACTTCTGGTCTATCCTCTAATATGATTGAGAGACATGCACCTCATCATAAGATTGAAAGAGGTTCATTGGTTCCAATTCAAGGTGAAGGTGAGCAAACATTCGCTAAAAGTGACTCAGTTTCTAATAGAGGGAAGAAGAGGGAGGTGTTACTTGATGAAATTGTTACAAATGCAAGAGTGATACCAACTCTGAGTGACACACTTTCTGGATGTGCAAAATGGAAGGAAACTGATAAAAATAAGGATGTAGATACTTTATCAAGGCATTCTGTTAAAAGAGCAGCCCATCCATCGTTAAGCGCCAGCAGGGGTGAACGTAAAACAAAAGCAAAGCCGAAGCAGAATATAAGTCAACTACCAACTTCTGGAAATGGAGCTGCAAGGGTGACAGAAACAACCACTTTTCTGTTTCCTTCAGCAAGAGATTCTTGTGAAACAGTGAACAGTGGCAGCACAAAAGTATTAGAACTTGACTTGCCAAGTTCACGAATTAGCTCTCAGGGTTTATCTAAAGAAATGGAAGATAATGTTATCACACACTTGCCGCTACAGGGAATAGACACCATTGATGAATTAGACGTAGCTGATGGATTGGGTGGACAAGGTCAGGATATTGCTTCCTGGTTGAATGTAGACGAAGATGCACTTGAAGACCAGGATTTAATCTGCCTACAAATTCCAATGGATGATCTTGCTGATTTGAATTTAATTTGAATTTTTAGAGAGACGACTACACCTTCTGTGCACATTCAAGAGTCTAGATCAGATTGTTAGGGCTTTTGTTGTCATACAACTAACTATTCAAAAACTCTACCTCAAGCAGCTTAGATAACTAGGCCAGTCTATTCTTTTTCTATACCTTTCAAATTTTGGCAGTTTCTCCTTGCCTTCTATCATCTGAGAATTTCTCCTTGTACCAAATTACAATATGAAAGGAACATTTATCCCATTTAAAATATATCAAGCTTAGACTACAGGTTTTACAGCTTTCTTGTCTATCACATACTTGCCTGTAAGAATATTTTCTGCTGCACATTCTTCATACCTTAAAACTCCTGCTGACAACCTAATTCAAGCATATTTTCAAATGGTACAGCTCAGGTGTAGGTTGTTTCTTTGCTGACAATCTATCTAAATTCAATCGTAGTTTAAATTTTTTCACTAGGTTAGCTCATTTCTGTTCAATTAATTTGCACTTCTATTGAATAGCTTGCTCTCTTAAGGTATGCAATTATTTTGTTTTACCATTAGCATCGTTCTCTGTGTCTCCAAGCTACCCAGTTATTAGTTGAACGGATTATGGACTTCCTTGAAGGGTATATATGCCATGGGAGAGGATGACTTGATTTCATGCTTGTGGCATCACACAAGAGTATTTATGTCTCAGATTGGTAAAAGCAACAGGAGCAAGAAATTTATCCCACAATTTTTGGGGGCATATTAAATTAGTAAAATTTATCATAGAGGTAAATGGGATCTAGTAGTCTCATGTTGTCTTCTTGTACTGTTATTTTACTTGTAGATTTGACTTGATGAGTTTCTAAGAGTGCAACTCAATTTTAATCCTGATGGTTAGTATAGTCTGGTGGTGAAATTCTGGTACTGTTTTTTTACTTGGTGTTTTTTACTTAAGGACATACAAGAGTGCAACTCAATTTTGGTCTGCTGGTTAGTATATTGTGGGGGTGGAATCTGATCTGCAGCTTGCATTTGAGACTGCCATTGCTATGAGATCAAATCTGTTGGCCAATCGGGATTACGGAAGGGCATAATCATTTTGCAGATAATTTCCTCTAATCCTCAGTCTAATACACTCATGGGATTTGTTTGCTATGAGTGTTGCCTGCTCTGGTAGCCACACGGGGTGGCTGATATAAGGAAAGGGAAATAAAATTGCTCTCGTGGAACAGGAAGTGAGGTCGCCTAGTAAGCATCTTATTGAAGTTATTTAACGTTATGCATACTATAATTTACTTGTTTTATGCTTAAATATTTTACTAAGTCCAGCTACAAGGACATGAACAATTGGAAAAAGGAGAAGATATGTACCATAGTCTACTTCAAGCAAACTTGACTTGAAGGGAATCAAATGCAGTAATGCTGACTGATCTATGAAAGGGTTAGAAGCATCATAGAGCTGCTCAAGGATTAGGAGCATGACTTCGTTCCCAATGCGACGTTTGAGGTAGAAATTGGACATTGAGATTTCTGTATCTTCCTCTTTGCACTTATTTATCTTGTTTATGATCACTTTTAAGATATCTTGGCCTACATCTTAAAGTTCCAATTGAATATTTAGGAAACTTCAAATTGTTGCATATTAGTTTTGTTTTGGAATGCCTGAAAAACATTTCTTGTGGAACGACTGTTTTAGCATATGAAGTGATTTGAAGATCATAAGTGTTTGGTGCATTTAGACCAGGCTTAACTTCTGTTCTTGCACACTAATATTTAGGTCTTTTGTCTTTATCTGTTTTTTTTTTTTTTTTTTTTTGTGAACCCTTTCCATAGGTTACATACTTGTTCATCTAAATTTGTGTCTTGTGTGGCATTTTGTTTTACATATTATGGATTTAATTCCTTGTTGATTCCATTTTAACTGGTTTGATGGGTCACTACGCAATTCATCCTGGTAAGGCGCACAATTTTTCTTTGAATAGAGGCAGACTTGGAGCTTTTTTAGCAAGCATGATGAATACTAGAATCACCAGTTATCTTAGGAGAAGAAGGAAATTTTGTCGGAGTGATTAGTTTCATTTTATATTCGATTTCTTTTTAGAAGAATGGGGAGAGATGGGTGCCATTTGGTTACTGTTATAGTCCACGAAGCAAAGATTTCTATGGAGGATTTACAAGTTACAATGGAAGGGAGTCTCCAGAGGAGATAATCCCTAATGTTAAATCCAAAATGTTGTTAAGATCCAACTGACATGTGATAAGAACATGAACATCACATGAGAAATAATTTTTTCTGATACCAGGCATCAGATAATGCAGGATTTATCCAATTTAATGCAAATTCTGAGCATTTTAATCCTAATGATCTAATTTCATAAATACTTTCTTATGCATCATCATTCTCCTGATTTGTCATCCTACAACCACCACCACCACCACCATAGCAACAAAGCTTTTATCCCAAAACTTTTGGGGTCGTATGTTTGAATTCTTTTCTTCCATTCAGTTTTGTTAAGGGCCGTGTCCTCTGTAACACGAGCAAAAATTATTTCCTTCTTTGAAACTACAATCTATGTTCATTTCGGCGACCTCTAGTCCTAGCGGCTTCTTTAAATAGAGTATGTTATTGCTTCTCCTTACTGGGGCATCTATTGGTCTCAGTTGCACATGTCCAAACCATCTAAGATGAGTTCTCAGCTTGTCCTTAGTTGGTGTCACATCTAAATTACCACGAATATACTAATTTCTTATCCTATCTTGTAATGTATTGTCGCTCATCCATCTTAGCATTCTCATTTCTGCTATACTAATTTTTTGGACATATTTCTTATTTGCCCAACACTCTGAAGCATAAAGCACGAACGGTCTTATTGGCATCTTGGAATTTCTCTCAACTTCAAAGATATCTTGCGATCACAAAGTACTCCAGACGCACTCCTTTTCAACCTTCATATTTTAATTTTATTTATGACATCCTTCCTAATCCCTCTGTCATAGTACCGAAAACTCTCTTGTCGATCTATATGTACTCCCAAATCATTTCTCTATCTTTTGGTTGAAGATACATTTCATATAGTCTCAGTTTTTTTTCCTAAACAACAACTACAATACTTCTATCCCAAATTTTTTGTTTCGGTTTTCTGAATTCTTTTCTTTCATTCTGCTGAGAGAAAAAACTAGTGATTATCTTTGGATATATTGCGAGTTTATAAGGGGTGTCCGAGTGCTATGAGGCTCCTGCATGTGCAAATATCGCATAGTTTAAGAATACATAATATGACGGCAATACTGGAGTCTGGAATAGTTATTACCAAAGGTAGAACAGTGTGTCTGACAGTTGTGTAATATGTGTGCTGAAAAAGTGCCTCTAGCATTGTGGCTAATAAGTTGCTGCAGTGGCCTTGTCGGACTGCTCCCAATACATGGAGCTTGTTAGGATAGTTCCTTAAGCTATAATGAGATTAGTCTACCACCACTCAAACTGGTCTCTTAAATTTTAGTGTTAGATGATCTCGTGGTTATTTTATTCAGGTGGATCTCCATATTTGAATATCAACAATAACAGCGATCAAAACTCAAGTAATCAAAATGAACTGACGTACGACGACAAAGCTTTCATCCCAAATATTGGGGTTGTCACTTGCCTATCCGAATCTGTTCTTCTGTTCAGCTCTGTGAAGGATTATCATTGCAGTTGTGGTATCAAAAATCTATGTATGTAAAGTTTTGGGCTGTGCTTCATCTGTTGAATACTATTCTGTCAGGCCACTCAGAGTCATAATTTAGAGTTTCCTCAGTCTAACAAAAGTGACGATATGTAAAAAAATAATTCTAATAGGAAATGGTAAACATTTAGCTCAAACCTTAAAGCTCTTTTGCCACCATAACCTCAATAAAGTAGGATAGTCTAGAATTATGCTACTAATGGAAGAAGACATGAGGAAAAGGATGAGTCACCACCAAGGAGACTATATAGCACAGACCCAACAACAACGAAGAAAACAACAACGCAACCAAAGCCTTTTATCTCATGTTTTTGGGGTCGGCTGTTTGAATCCTTTTGTTCTGTTCTGGGGCTGACCTTCATGCCTACAATTTCTCTCTTGCTTCCAAGATTCTTCCTTTGCTTCATCCTTGCCCAATACCTTAAATTTGTTGTCTGAAACTCTTAAATCTTTCTGAAGGTGCACCCATTATAACAAGTTATATTTTCAGTTTTAGTTTATTATATGGTGGGAATTGCGAGATATCTATATCATATTATGTATTCTTCAACCGTCCTTCCATAACACTTAGAATCATGAACATTAACTGTCTAACTGATACTTTACACTAATTCTGTGATGGTTTATAGAACAGAAATGTCTTTGGATTGTTTTGTTCGTTGTTTGGGTCACAGGGGATTTAGATGCCTTGAAAGATTATTTTGGTAGGTTTTCTGTTTTCTTTTTCTTTCATAACGTTCAGTACACTGCATTTGACTAGTAGCCAAAATGTTAAGAATGGTTTGCGTATGTGCTTTCATGCTTTTTTTTTCTTCTGTATAGTAAACTTGCATTTTCTTATAGCCACAATGATGAGAATGATGTGTTTTCATGCTGATCTTTGTTTTTACTTTCTAGCACAATATAGCAGGCAATCACTCTACCAATTTTTCTGATCCTTTATGTGGCATATATGCTCCTACAGTGAAGCAGCCTAGCAGTTCTACCTTTGGTTCATCGCTTCTTTTGTTTATTTTCATCTATGCCACTTGCATTTTGTGAAGGGACTCCCTCGTAGATGCTGGGTTATATATAGCATACATGCATTGTGGTTCACTATGGTGAAAACTAGGGCAAATGTGTTATTGCATTACCTAAATGGTTTTTTTTACGGCCATTGGAAATAAATCACTTTGTGTCTTTAATTAAACATGGCAGCAATGCATTTCAAATCATATGCTTGCTAGGAAATTATGTCTTCCTCTTTCTGTAGTATATATATCTGATCCAAATCTTTAGATGCAGCCAGACTCCACTGTACTGACAGATACCAGGTTTCACTAAAGCATATGAAAAATAGGTCCTTAGCATTTGGTTTTGGATACTATTTTAAGACTTCCAAGTTTTGTGTAAAATATCAATAATCAGGTTATAAATGACTAACAAAATAAAGATTGGTGGTTGTTGCCAGGTCTTTAACTTGGTAGACAATGTAGGTTGAAATGATAAATGGTGATTGGTAAAGCTCAATGTAACGTGGAGAGTTTTTCCCCCATTGAAATCCATTTATTGTGATTATATTCTCCAATTTATACTTCAATAGTCGAGTATAATGTGTTGGATTTGTATTTTCTTTTAATGTAACTCCTAAAGTGTTACTAGGAATTTATAACTTGATGTCTTGAATGCACAGGCAGATAAACTTTACTGGTCGAGTATGCGGAGGTGGAAAACCAATAGCATGGATATTTTTTCGCACGTTTGCTTGATCACAGAGGATGCAGTTATCTCCCTCCCTGCAGCAGATGTGGCACCGATATGCAATGTGGTAGTTGGCTTGAGAGGCTACATTAGATAGGTCATTCTTGGATTGAATTGTGTAAGGGTTCCACTTTTATTTTGCAGGACATTGTCGGCTGTTCTGGTAGCAATTTGGAAATAAGCCTGTATTTTGCAAAAAAAATGTTTGGAAGGGATGTTCTTAATGTATTGTATTCACAAGTATTGGGCTATTCAATGTCATGTACTCTTCTCAGGTTGGTTGAATGTCTACATGTGTAAACGAGTGAGAAGAGAATGATTCTTCATATCGAAGCTTCTGTGCCTTCTTCAATCCTCTCGTTCTTGGCTGCATTCTTCGTTATTGGTCAGATATCTTCTCGACCACATTTTTTATTACTACATCTTTGTATTTCAAATGTTGACTATAATTGTAGATCAAATCTAAACCAATGTCTGTCTATATAAACGTTTACTATGTTTCATTAACGGTTTGTTCTAAATATGTAGAAAAATGCTATATCGTAGGTCTTGCTCAAAGTTATATTTGATCGGAGAGGATCTTCTCTACTTTGGTGGCCACACAGAATCCTAAGGGGAATTAGAAACAATGATAAAGAAATCGGTGAAAACTTTGCTGACTTTGCATTTTTGAAGTTGGAGCAGCAGTAGCAACTATAATCTAGATAAAAGTAAAGGCGCATGCTCAATCCTTTGACTTGTGTAGCCAGTAACAACTGACGACTTGTTTTGTGGAGATACTAACTCATGGGAATATCCAAAGTGGTTGGATCGGCAGCAACTGTTTTGCTATTGGTATCAATCCATTTACCTGAAAACTCTGGCATGACTTTTATTTCTGTAACCTCATTTTATACCACTTCATTTGTTTCATATTTGATTGCTCTTGCATCTCATCCAAACATGTGTGTGTATATATTGTAATATCATTATTTAATACATTTGTAGCACTTGATGCAAATTTGGACACGTAGCAGCAATTTTGCAGTTTGAGGTTGTTTATCTCCTTGATGATACCTTTAAGATTGCTTGAGGAATTTATGATACCTTTAAGATTGCTTGAGGAATTTATTTATGGTGTATTTCAGTACCTTATATTGCTTGCAACAAGTTTCTTGTAGATGGCATTGTAGTTTTGTGTTTTATGTTGATGCGGTAGGGGTGAGCATTATTCGGTTTTGGAACGAAAATCGAACCGGTTCGGTTTTGTTTTTGAAAATACTAAAATTTCTTGTTCGGTTTCGATCAAAAAATTAAAAATTGAATAAGATTTATACAATTATGTAAATATTCTAATTCTATGCATATTTTGTGATAAAAAATATGTATATTTTGAAAACAACAATTATATGTATATGTTTTGAAGTCCAATTTTGGACATTATTTTGAAATACAACAAATGTGTGTATAAAATTATACTTTTTAATATAATTTAACCACGATCCTAACTTTGATTCAATTCGTTAAACAATAGCAATAGTTCAACTGAACAAATCGAATAAACCAAATAAACCGAATTAACTTATTCGGTTTTGGCTAATTTTGGTTTGGTTTTGAATTTTTAGAATTTTGGTTTATTTGGTTTCAACTATTTCGGTTTGGTTGAAACCAAATAAACCGATGTTCATCTCTAAAGGTGATGCAAAAATGATTAGGAAAGTTTGCTCATTTCTTAAGGATTTTTATTTGATCGAACATTTTAGTCCAGGATCAATGAACTGGGATCCAGATATTTACTTTCAGTTAGCAAAAAAAAAAAAAAATTGGTTAAAACATATTCCAGGTTATAAAGGTTCATGGTTATGTAGGACACTTGGTCACTTTCTCCCAACAAATTAACTGTGAGAGATTTGACAGAGGTGCCTATCCGAGCCCAACACTTGTTTTCTACGAATCATAGAATATTCAGTACTATAGGTTAACAATATATTTACATAAGATACAAACATTGGCATTGTCCTTGTGTCTAGATTTTGGAGAGTCTGCACTCGCTAATCATATTCTAAAGTTTAATGTGAAAGAACTAATATCAAGCAATGCCATAAGATTTTATTTGCTGGTTTAAGTGCAGAAGTATTGCCACTGTGTTGTATAAGCAGGGTAGATATATAGGTCCATGTAAACGTATGAAGAGCTTCTTTGCAGAATCGTATTAAGCATATAAGTCTATGAAGTAGTTGAGGAAACACAAATTAAATTCACTTCTTCCAGTTTGGTTTCAAGCATTGACTTGAACTTTATAATGCTTGAATTTGAGAACTTGTGCATGATAAGAAAGATTGAAGGCCAAGCATTTTAAATGTCAGCGTTCCGAGCAATAAGAACTAAGTGTCAGCATTCTGAGCTAAGCATGCATGGAAGGCAGTCAAATTTGAATTTTACCCGGTATAAAAATAGATAAACAGAAAGTATAAAACTAAGTGTGCATAATTCAGTAATTTCTGCACTTCTTTTTTCCCCTCGTAATTGCTTGCAATAGTGCATGTCTAGGTTTGATTGTGATCAAATGCTTCAATGCTCAGGATAAATGCACCACCTAACCTGGACGCTCAGACTGTAAGTTCCAAACCAACCCTCTGCAATCATACATATATACTTTTTCTTAGTGAAAGTTGTTAGAAAATGTGCTATGTCTATTTGTAATCTTGACGTCTCTGCTTCATCATTTGTACTGTAGACTAGAATATTCTTTGGGTAGAGGTCTACTCAACGGAATCAAGCAGTATAAGGACCGAGTGCTCAGTTCCTGCTTGAAACTCTAAATGCTTAGACAATTTGCAAACATTCAACCTAAAGTAAATAGTAAGCTCTAACAAGTTGGTCAGTCTTGCTCGGATCCTCGTCCGATGCTTCTCGAGGCGCGAAGCGTAGGCAACAAAAGCCCCTTTCCCAGCAAAGGAGTTTGCTTGTATTTATAAACATCAGAACAATAATCCCTCAAAAGGTCTCTAAATATACGTGTTTCCAATTTGTAAATCATGACAAACAACTTTGAAACAAGTGTATACGAGATCAACTATCTATAATAAATAGAGTTTGACCATTCATAAATTATAATACCTCTTCATTTGGTATCGCTTCAAGGGAGAAGTTGAAAATAGGATCATTTGAAAATTATACAAAATATCATAGTTTAAAGTATCGGCCGATACCGATCCGATACGGCCGATACCGATACAGTTTGGCATGTCCCGATCCGATACCGACCGATATCCGATACTGACCGATACCGACATTAGAGGTCTCTTTTCGAGTCAATTCGGCAAAAAAATTTGAATTAAAAAGAACAATTAGAAAGGATGTAAAAGCATAATAAGGTTGTAAAAACATATAAAAGAGGAAAACTTATCTATCGCATATAAATCAATCGACAAGGATGACTACTATTTCATTCAATATCAAAAATACTAAGAAACAATACTGAAAATACTTTAAATTATGCATAATTGTATAAAATATATTCTCTAAAATGTTAATAATTTACTAATAGTTGTTTGCTTTCTGATACCAAAAAATCCGATACTCCGATCCGAAACCGCCGATACTACCGATACCGTCGATCCCGATACTCATAGGAATGGTCCGATACCGATACCGATACTTTGAACCATGCAAAATATACAGTGGAATGATTCTTAACACACTTCTTCTTTAGAGTTATAACTACACTGAAATATCGACAACGTCACTTTTTTTCTTCTTCTGGTAAATGTTGCAGTTGTTGACTAACTTTATCTTCACACATTTTGTCAACCATTTAATGTTGTCTCAAGACCACCATTCTAAGATATCTATAAATAACCTCACCTATATTTTGATGGATGATGGATCACGCAACAGGTCAAGGGAGATGTGTTTGTGTGATGTGTGCCCTTCTATGCATTAGCTGTGGCTGAAGAATGGAATAGTGCTCAGAGGATGGTTCAAGTGAAGCCACCTTGGATTAGATTGGATGGTCAGCACCACAAAATCTTGGAAGAATGGTCTAAATACCGTCATTTGTCAAAGAAGAGGAGGATTGTCAGATGATTTATCTTAAAATCAATGATCTTTAAGCCATCCAACCAACCTTTGTCTCTTAGCAGAAAATTGTATTCATTGAAATAGGACATGTGAGGAATTTATCCCACGTAATGTAAATTTTTTTTTAAATTCGAAGAAAATGGCTAATCTTGAGAGTTCAAGCATGATCATGTATTTTGTATCAAAAGTGCCTCCATTGACCATAAGTATTCCTGCTGTTTTGTTGATCCTCATATCGACACGCATTGCTACAATGTTTCTCACTTTGAGGAATTTAAAGCGTTTCATGATTATGTCTCTTCAATTTTGAGTGTTCATCAATAACCGGGAATTTTTTCCTTATTTCAGGTGTGGTGTTATATCTCAACCTGTTTCCCAAAGGTATCTTAATAAATCAGTATGGTGGCGGTGTTTGTCAACTACTAGGAAAGCTTTTGATTCTTTCTACCCGTGTGTCAGCCTCGGGTTTGTTTTACTTTTCTTCTGTCCTTTCCCCCTTGGTGAGGATTAGGTGTAGTTAAGCGTTCAGACTTTCTTAAAGTCTATGTCGAAAGCTAAAACATCAATACCTCCAGGTTTCTCATATTTGGAATCAGTCATGGCAACATCTTAAGTTCCTTGTTCCAGTGGCCAAAATTGAATAGTCTATTTTTAGGAGCAAGGGTGATTTGAAGGTTTAGGGAGAGGGAAGGTGCTATACCTATAATTGGGTCAGGGGTTCATCTAGTGGACTTCTAGGTCTAGTCTACTAACTCATACATTAATGAACAGTACTATATATAATACATATATATATATATACACATATTATGCAATTATTTAAAAATAAATATACACAATACTTATAATAATAAAATGACAAATTTATCCCTATTTCAGGATGTGGTAGTGACAGCAGACGAACAGAACAAAGTTATAACTCACATATGATAGGAGGAGGAAGAAGAAACATTGCTTGCTGGGGTGATAAAGATCACTGTTGCTCAAAGCAAGATTCGTCCCCACACGATCTGCTTCCAGGAACCAACAAGTTCACGAAGAACTTCTGGAACGCTCGCTGTTACCTCTGTCTGAACTCGCACGAACACCCTGGACTCCAATTGTGGCGGCAACAACAACTCTTTTGGTAAGTTCACGAAGAACTCATAATTTTTGAAGTAAGTTCTCAAAGAGGCACGAAGAGAGTATTTATAGAGAGAGGATGAAAACCCTAGCAGTCCAACAGTTAAGGAAAGATAGGAACAGATTAATTACGGATCCCTAAAAGATAGGCACGAATTAATTTCAAATTCCATAAAAAATGGATATGAATAACATACCATATCTCTCCATAACCGTTCAAATATATCCGCAACAGCAACAGCGCATGCGGCAACACAAGACGCAGGGCATGCGACGACGCATGCTACCCGCTTATGCCATCGCACATGCAGCTCACGCATGAGAGAGCACATCAAATACGCACAAGCGCATGCACCGATGCAGACGTGCTAAGTGCAAAGTGCGCCAACAAAGCGCCACTTTGCGCCCTTGAGCCCGAGTCCGAGTCCGATTCGCTAAGCCCCTTTGGAGCTTAGCTCCTATGGAGTAAATTTCAAGAGAATGACAAAAAGCATAAATGCTTTTATTGAGGAGTTAATCCTTTTTTCTCCTAGAAAAATACCCCCACATGGCACCCATGTGCCCCACCACACTCCATTTGCACACCTCAACTCATACAAAGTATTATATTAAGATACCCACTTTGTGGTGTAGCCAATGTGGGACTATTTTTACTAGTCCAAAGAAAACAACACCAACAATTCCCTACATATCTCTATATATATGGATTGAGCGTTCCCCATAGTGGCTGTCCATCATGCATTAGGATAGATATCGCTTCGACTTGAATCTTTCCGCATGGGTCAAACAACAGTATGATAATAGAATGGACTAAGCCTTGAATTCTGCACCATAGCTGCAATTCTTTTCACTTACATAATGACATCAGTTGTGCTTCCGGTTGCACATTAAAGGTCTTGTGCACGCCTGATTTTGATGTATGCATTTTGGACGTCTACAAGTATTCCCTCAAGAGACGACCTATATCTCTTTCCATACACTCTAGGTGAGTTCTTTTAAAGAGTCCTTGGCATGAAGCCTCGAGCTTCCTTGCTTTTCTACTCCGCTATGACATGGCCTAGAGTCGAGGCTAAACCTCATCGTAGTGTCATGCCACTGTAGCATGAGGTCCCAGCCTCTTTGTAGTGCCAAACTATTTAGCATGAAGCCTTGCGCTTCCTTGCGGTGTTACGCTGCTGTGATATGGCTCGCGCAGCCGAGGATTTACATCTTTTACCTCTGTGGTGTCACACCACTGTAACATGGGGACACCGACCTCTTTGTAGTGCTACCTACACTCTTCATTCTACAACATTAGGCTACCTGCCTATGTACGGTGCTACGCAGCTGTGACATGGCTCACGAAGCCGAGGCATTACCTTTACCGAGAAACCTCTTGGTGGTGTTACCCACTGTAGCATAGAGATATTATGCTCCTTTATAGTGCTGCGCTACCGTGCTTCCTTTTAAGCACACAAGACATTCAAAATGCCTGAGAACTCATTAAGTCGTCTAAGCCATCCTTCCATAGAAAATTGTTCTACATAAAAGAATTAGTAAACAATAGTGGTTCTGGGTTCATAACCCCTCAAAGTCTCAAAGGACTGCCCACTGTTCCTGATATTCTCTCAGTCAATGGTTCTTCTTTGAATCAAAAGCTAGATGCCTAGTATATTTCTCTTTGAACTAATAGCATAAAATTTTATGGTAGAATTATATAGACACAATATTAGAGGTCCTCCAAGCCCATACATGCTGTATCCTTGACTATATGCGGTGTTACATCGCTGTAACATGACCTGAAGCCGAGGTTCACTCCCTCTTATGGTGTCACGCCACTGTAACATGGAGTACTACCCTCCTTTATAGTTCTTGGGATCAGCTGGTGTAAGCCCCCTGATTTTTAGGAATTATTAATTTGGACTTTTCACAATTTTCTGGAATTTTCGGGATTTTTCTGTAATTAAAACCTAGGCTCTTAGTAATTAAATAATTTTTTATTTACTGTTAATTACTATTAAAATATTATGAAAATAATATTTTTGGGTGTAAAATAAAAAACTGGACTTAGGATAATTTTCTGGAAATTTATCGGGCCCCGGACCTATTTTTAATCACCTAAAAACTATTATTTATTTATTTATTTATTTATTTATTTTATTATTTAATTAATCCAGCCCAGCCCAGCCCAAGCCCAAACCCTAGGCCCAGCCCGTTGGGCTATCGGGTCGGGTCGGGTCCGCCCGACCGAACCCGACCCGCACCCGCCCCGTGACCCGTTCCCCTTTCTCCCCCCCGCGCGACCCGCTCCGGCCCCCGCTTCCCGCGCCGCCGCCGCCGGCCCACTCCCTCGCGACCCCGCCACGTTCCCGCTCCGGTCGCCGCCTCCCTCGGCCGCCCCAACCTCCGCCTAGCCCCTATAAATAAACCCTAAAACCCCCCCGTTCCGCCCTGGCCGCCTCCCCTCCTCACCGCCACCGTGCCCGCCCTCGCCAGTGCCGCCGTGCCCCACCGCCACCAACTCGCCGCAGCCCCCTCTCCTTCCTCCACCGGCCTCCCCGCCCGCAGCGGCCAGAACCCGACCCCGAGCCGGCCTCCTTCCCAGAAGCTGCTCCCTGCGCCGCCTCCGGCAGCTGCCGGCGTCCCCCGCCCGCTCCGGCGCGTCGCCAGCGCCGCCCCTCCGCCTCCGCCTCCGGCCGCAGTGCTCCCGAGCCTCCGGAGCTCCGGCAACACCCCAGAACCCTAACCCTAGGTCTTGGGTCGTGTCGGACACGTGTCGGACACGATGAATTTCGGATTTTTCGAACCCTGTTCAGGTATGCGTATCTCCCTGCTCGTTTACCCGTTTTTGATTCCGTCAGTTGCGTTGCGTAGCCTGCATGACCCCCTCGGTGCCCGTGCAACCCGCTCGGGGCATCGCGTCCTGTGGCGATCGCGAACCGCGATTCAAAAATAGGAAAAATAACGCCCTGATTCACCCCGGAATTGGGTACGCCCCGCCAAACGGGACGACTTGGTCGCGTGCGGTCTTCACAGATACGTGCGCATCATTGATACGGATATGTGAGATTTTGCAGAAGTCGATTCGGGTGTGCGTGCACACCGAAATCAACGCGTATCCGCGGACACCGTCCCGTATCTGCCCTTTCTGGAACGTGCCCTAACTTTGTGTACACACGTTGGATTGAAACGAAACTTGCGTCATCGGACTCGTAGCGATACGCTGGTCCAGTGACCCAAGTTTGGTTCGATTCTGAGAACGTTGACGAAATCGCGTGTAGTGGGCCCCACAGGCTCCACTCGACGGGCGATTTTGTGATCGGTTCATCGGAATCCAATTCTGGAAGTTCCGTTGGGTTCGTATCGTCGTTCCTGACCTGTTGACACTAAGTTTTGTGAATTTGGAGACCTTTGACCTTGACACGTTTTTCGGTGCGAAGCGGGCCACATGTGGACCCCGCTTTGACCCAAAATTGTTATTTTTGCCCTTGTCTCTAAATTGGACTCAAGGATAGACGTTTCTAGCTGATTGATATTTTCTGAATCTAATGGTGATATTTATTTCAGCAACCGGAGTACTGCATGCAAATCCCGCTGAAGTCAGAGCCACAATTGGAGCCGGAGCCCGAACCACAGGCAAGTATACCTTGCCAAATCCTGCAGTCATGCTACTTATTTCCTTGACTTATTTATACATTATCGTACAAGACTCTTGCACACTATTTGCATGCTTCCCTTTTCAGCTGTTATTTCTTGTCATATATAGTTTCTGGATGCGTTTTCATATTGATTTATTCCTGCTGCTCTAGTCTTATTTTCTCATTTTGCGTGCGTGTACATTATTTGTTCTTTTCCTTGGATCACTATTTGTTCCATATTATGATGGTATATGTTTACTCTACATTCCTTGAGTTGACTTGACTGATTTCTTTAGTTCCTAGATGATTGTTATTGGGCATTGACTACACTTGAGCATTCTCGATCGTGAGCTCCCATTGGACAGCGAAAGAGACTTGTTCATTTGACTACCTCATTCGTGAGCTCCCATTGGGCAGCGAAAGAGATAAACTATATAAAGGGAGTCCCCATTGGACTACTTTCTATAGGACCGTGATCTCCCATTGAGATACGGTCACCCCGATTTGCTTGTAGTCATGTTGATAGCATCATCGGTACGCCACCATCTTAGATGCAGTGATTTCTCGTGTCTTGTTTGCTTTCTTGTGTTTACTTTCCTGTCTATCTTGCATGTTCATTTACTGTACTTTTGGCTCGTATTCTTTTGTATCTTGTTACGTCCCTCTGAGGACCTGGTTTTGTTCTCCAGATTTAGCAGACGAGGAGCACCCGCAACTTTACGGACCGACACCAGACGAGGGTACGATTACAGTTGATGGCCCTGCTTATACTTAGTTATTTTCTAGCATGTTTCAGTTATATTTCCTTGTCTCTGTTTTTCTATTTATCGGTAGTGGATTTGTCTCCACCCGACTCAGTATTATTTCTTGCTGGATATTCGACAGTAACTTGACTTCCAGCAGTTATTCCAGTTTGCTATTTAGTTCTTATACTGTTCTGTTGGATGAGATCTAGATACTTGACATTTATCATTGGACCTACTTATTGTTATATTACAGCTTAAGCATGCCCTGATGGATCCATTAAATTGGGTTTGTCCATCGGTGCGTGCTGCTGGCCATTGCCACGTGTCCAGTCCCTCAGCATTTTGGGACTGGGGTGTGACATGGTTTTTGTGGTGGCCCATGCAGGTCAACGACTAAATTGTTCGGTTTCAACTTAGGGACCGAACAGGCCTGCAGTAAGAATATGATAAAGTTTTTAGGATCTCATCCACTTGCTTGAATCGTTCTTGACATCTATCTCGGATTCGAATTAATTCCTTGACTTGCATCCTGCCTTGATTCCTGTGTGCCTCTTATCGTTTATTTTGGATGCAGAGTAATGGATCTACCAGCAAGCGACGAGATTTCTACAAGATCACCACGAGATGCTGTGATAAACCAACAAGCTCTACCAGCACCCGAACCAAGACCATCCTTGGTACCACAAGCAGCACTCTTCCAACAGGCCCAGCAGCAGCAGAGGAATCCACCACAAGGACGCGGACAAGCTTTCGCGATGACCGTGGAGAACGCGCAGACTCTTGGAGTAGCTAATGCGCGTAAGTGATTTGTAGCTGTCGTTTCTAGTCTTGTTTTAGCTCGTGCCTATTGGTTCGTGACCTCAGCCCCAACCTAGTAATTTTAAACTTGCTAATAACCTGGTATGCTTTTATAATTGATAACTGTAGAGATTGTAGAGTCTTTTGTTATTGTGCTTATTGTGTGTTGTTTTATGAACTTGAATTAAGTTGTACCTCCTTCCATCACCATCTAGCGTACTTATAATTGTTGTACTACCTTGAATTATGCTGCTAATATAGCCTAGTTTTGCAAGCTTATCCTTTTATCAAGCTTGTTCATGACATATGTATTATTGGGTCGACACACTAATACAATTGTCTATTCAGAATCAGTGTATTACGGTCTGATCAACCATAATGCATTTTGGTTCACTCTTCGTACGACTACTTCACGTGGATTGAGATATATAGTTGACTATAATACTTGCCCTCTAGATATGTCCGAGCATATCGTATCAGTTACATAACTGTACTAATACGAGCATGCGAACAAATGATTTTCAGAATAGGATTTCAATCCACAACTGCTTGACAATTCCCATTTGAATTCTTTAAATGCCTTGATCCCGATATTTCTATTCTATCACCTCACCCTTGAACTCTTTATTATTGATCTTCGTCTTCTCTTATTTCGGAAAGACGAAATCTCGTGCTTGGTATAAGTTTGATATATAGACCGTACTAGATATACCCCACAGGCCGGTCGCATTGATGATGACCCTTTTTATATGATTAAGGGAATACCATAGGTGATGTGTTTGGTGTTAAAGACTTGAGGATTCAATACCATGATTAAATAAGTTGGGACATAACATTATTAGATGTATAGTCTTAGATGATAGATGGGTAAATTCTAAGTTGGGTAGAGACCGCAATGTTCACTTGAGAGGAATCGTTTAGACTGTAATCAAGTGAGATTGGATAGAGAGAACCCTACCATATTTTAATTTCAAGGACGAAATTTTTATAAGTTGGGTAGATTGTAAGCCCCCTGATTTTTAGGAATTATTAATTTGGACTTTTCACAATTTTCTGGAATTTTTGAGATTTTTCTGTAATTAAAACCTAGGCTCTTAGTAATTAAATAATTTTTTATTTGCTGTTAATTACTATTAAAATATTATAAAAATAATATTTTTGGGTGTAAAATGAAAAACTGGACATAGGGTAATTTTCTGAGAATTTATCGGGCCCCAGACCTATTTTTAATCACCTAAAAACTATTATTTATTTATTTAGTTATTTTACTATTTAATTAATCCAACCCAGCCCAGCCCAAGCACAAACCCTAGGCCCAGCCCGTTGGGCTATCGGGTCGGGTCGGGTCCGCCCGACCGAACCCGACCCGCACCCGCCCCGTGACCCGTTCCCCTTTCTCCCCCCCCCCCGCGTGACCCGCTCCGGCCCCCGCTTCCCGCGCCGCCGCCGCCGGCCCGCTCCCCCGCGACCCCGCCACGTTCCCGCTCCGGTCGCCGCCTCCCTCGGCCGCCCCAACCTCCGCCTAGCCCCTATAAATAAACCCTAAAACCCCCCCGTTCCGCCCTGGCCGCCTCCCCTCCTCACCGCCACCGTGCCCGCCCTCGCCAGCGCCGCCGTGCCCCGCCGCCACCAACTTGCCGCAGCCCCCTCTCCTTCCTCCACCGGCCTCCCCGCCCGCAGCGGCCAGAACCCGACCCCGAGCCGGCCTCCTTCCCAGCAGCTGCTCCCTGCGCCGCCTCCGGCAGCCGCCGGCGTCCCCCGCCCGCTCCGGCGCGTCGCCAGCGCCGCCCCTCCGTCTCCGCCTCTGACCGCAGTGCCCCCGAACCGCCGGAGCTCCGGCAACACCCCAGAATCCTAACCCTAGGTCTTGGGTCGTGTCGGACACGGTGAATTTTGGTTTTTCGAACCCTGTTCAGGTACGCGTATCTCCCTGCTCGTTTACCCGTTTTCGATTCTGTCAGTTGCGTTACGTAGCCTGCATGACCCCCTCGGTGTCCGTGCAACCCGTTCGGGGCATCGCGTCCTGTGGCGATCGCGAACCGCGATCCAAAAACAGGAAAAATAACGCCCTGATTCACCCCGGAACTGGGTACGCCCCGCCAAATGGGACGACTTGGTTGCGTGCGGTCTTCACAGATACGTGCGCGTCGTTGATACGGACATGTGGGATTTCGCAGAAGTCGATTCGGGTGTGCGTGCACACCGGAATCAACGCATATCCGCGGACACCGTCCCGTATCCGCCCTTTCTGGAATGCGTCCTAACTTTGTGTACACACGTCGGATTGAAACGAAACTTACGCCATCGGACTCGTAGAGATACGCTGGTCCTGTGACCCAAGTTTGGTTCGATTCTGAGAACGTTGACGAAATCGCGTGTCGTGGGCCCCACAGGCTCCACTCGACGGGCGATTTTGTGATCGGCTCATCGGAATCCAATTCTGGAAGTTCCGTTGGGTTCGTATCATCGTTCTTGACCTATTGACACTAAGTTTTGCGAATTTGGAGACCTTTGACCCTGACACATTTTTCGGTGCGAAGCGGGCCACATGTGGACCCCGCTTTGACCCAAAATTGTCATTTTTGCCCTTGTCTCCAAATTGGACTCAAGGAAAGGCGTTTCTAGCTGATTGATATTTTCTGAATCTAATGGTGATGTTTATTTCAGCAACCGGAGTACTGCTTGCAAATTCCGCTGAAGTCAGAGCCACAATTGGAGCCGGAACCACAGGCAAGTATACCTTGCCAAATCCTGCAGTCTTGCTACTTATTTTCTTGACTTGTTTATACATTGTCGTACAAGACTCTTGCACACTATTTGCATGCTTCCCTTTTCAGCTGTTATTTCTTGTCATATATAGTTTCTGGATGCGTTTTCATATTGATTTATTCCTGCTGCTCTAGTCTTATTTTCTCGTTTTGTGTGCATGTACATTATTTGCTCTTTTCCTTGGATCACTATTTGTTCCATATTGTGATGGTATATGTTTACTCTATATTCCTTGAGTTGACTTGACTGATTTCTTTAGTTCCTAGATGATTGTTATTGGGCATTGACTACACTTGAGCATTCTCGATTGTGAGCTCCCATTGGGCAGCGAAAGAGACTTGTTCATTTGACTACCTCATTCGTGAGCTCCCATTGGGCAGCGAAAGAGATAAACTATAGAAAGGGAGTCCCCATTGGACTACTTTCTATAGGACCGTGATCTCCCATTGAGATACGGTCACCCCGATTTGCTTGTAGTCATGTTGATAGCATCATCGGTACGCCACCATCTTAGATGCAGTGATTTCTCGTATCTTGTTTGCTTTCTTGTGTTTACTTTCCTATCTATCTTGCATGTTCATTTACTGTACTTTTGGCTCATATTCTTTTGTATCTTGTTACGTCCCTCTGAGGACCTGGTTTTGTTCTCCAGATTTAGCAGACGAGGAGCACCCGCAACTTTACGGACCGACACCAGACGAGGGTACGATTACAGTTGATGGCCCTGCTTATACTTAGTTATTTTCTAGCATGTTTCAGTTATATTTCCTTGTCTCTATTTTTTCATTTATCGGTAGTGGATTTGTCTCCACCCGACTCAGTATTATTTCTTGCTGGATATTCGACAGTAACTTGACTTCCAGCAGTTATTCCAGTTTGCTATTTAGTTCTTATACTGTTCTGTTGGATGAGATCTAGATACTTGACATTTATCATTGGACCTACTTATTATTATATTACAGCTTAAGCATGCCCCGATGGATCCATTAAATTGGGTTTGTCCATCGGTGCGTGCTGCTGGCCATTGCCACGTGTCCAGTCCCTCGGCATTTTGGGACTGGGACGTGACAGCTGGCGTTGGAGGCCTTACATGAACGGATCTGCCAGACCCTCTTGGCTCCGATCATCAAACACTGTAATGATCCACGCTAGCTGCGCTCATTCAGTGTCATGTACTGACCCTTGAAGCCTATCATATACGGATCCACCAGATTTGTCTGACTCTGATCATCAAAGCACTGTAATAATCCACGCAATCTGTGCTCATTCAGTGTCATCTAATCTATCCACATAGTTCTCTTCAAACCGTTAAAGAGATGAACATATGCCACTGCTGCAGCTTCCTGGTTTTCTTAGTATGTCAATATCATCCGAATCTGTGTACTAATCATAGGAAGATCATCTGAGAGCTTCCAGAGCTATTCTGCTTTACTTGATGCAGCTTGATAGTGCAAAGAACTCTGAGAGTAAAGACTGCTTCTTCGACTTCGACCACCCCTGGAGAAGTCACGTCCTCCTGTAGTTTTTTTCACTATTCTTTCCCGAGCACCAACTGGCATCACCGAAGCCTTCCTTCATATCTAGATAATTGCTGTAGCATAGGATATACTACTGAGTTCTCCTGAGAATTCTGACAACTCTCTTCACAGCTTTCAGTGTTCAACACATATACTGCTTGTGAACTGACTCAGCATCCCTACAACAAAAGCTATGTCAGGCCTGGTGATACACAGCTTGAATCATTCACCTGATGATGCTCGAGTACACCAATTTTTTGACACTTTTCCTTGGATTTGGCTTCATATACATGTCACACCTGAGGACTATCGTTCCTGATACCCAAAGCGTGTGATCAGTATTTCATACTGAGAGCTTGTGACTAAGCAAGCCACAAGCCCACCTGGCATCCAGATTATCTTATATCCTCAGGATGACATCCGCAATACCATGTCCTGAGTTTGGACAAAAGACATATTTATTCTAGTGACACTTCTATGTCCACAACTGGGACTAGCAAGTCATCCACATAGATACAAACGATGACCCCTCCATTATCAGAAAACTTCGTGTACACATCCGTCTCGCTGATCCTACGACAACTTTGACTAGATGACTTGTCAAACTTCTGCTGCCACATCCTGAGAATTGCTTCAGGCCGCATTGAGATGTCACCAACTCGCAGACTGTCTTCAAACCTAAATGACAATAATTCTGACTGTTGTCCGTGAATCTCTTATTTCTGTCTTCCTCCAAGACTTGTTGTCTTTCCATCATTTGATAAATAATCAGCTTGTGAATAGCAGCTACGACAATTATCATCCTGATCTATGACACCCTCATCGATATGCCAAAGAACTCAATCCCCTATTGTCTAAGAAAATCTCTGGCCAGATAGCCTAGTCTTGAACTCAACTGTTCTGTCTGCTTTATCTTCATCGACTTGAAGATCTGATAAGCATATGATTGGTTTAGCTCCTTCAGGTAGATTGACCAACACCCAAGTGTGGTTAGAGGTTATTGAGTCATACTCATTATTTATATCCTTCCTCCAGAAAATAGCATCTCTGGTCTTCATCGCCTTATCATAGGTAAGCGGATCTGCTTCCACATGATAGGTGACAAAATATTCTTCGAGGTCCTTCACTCTCCTCACTCTCTTAGACACCAGCTCTGTGAGTTCTGGTATGATTGTTGTCGTTGGGATGACAACTTCTTCTTGGATTATATCTTCGTTGGAAGCTTCAGCCTCCTGTGCACCTACACTATTTTATGGAATATCCACGATAACAATGTTCTTGTACCTTACAAATTTATCTTCGAAGAGTTTCGCATCACGAGATTCAATGATATAATTTAATTTGATATCAAGAAATCTCCGAGCATCACTCTTCTCAGCATCTCCCTGAAAGATTGTCTTCGTAGTCCTTGATTCCAGCTCCTGAATCTTCAATTTCGGAAGCTTCATAGACGCCAGATACCCCCACACTCGAATAACGTTCAAGTTGGGTCTGACTTTGAACCAGAGTTCCTGAGGAGTGATATCGAAAGTTGCGTATGGCACTCTGTTCAGAATGAACATAGCCGTTAGCACAGCTTCTCCCCAGAAGTAGTTTGGAAGACCCGCAGTCAACAACATTGAGTTCATCATTTCTGTCAACGTCCTGTTCTTCCTTTCAGCTACTATATTTGATTGAGGAGAATATAGAGCAGTTATCTCATTGACAATTTCATGTTCTTTGCAGAACGATGCAAATTCAATAGACCTATACTCTCCGCCTTGATCACTTCTGAGTCTCTTGAGTTGTTGCCCCATCTGACATTCAGCCTCAGCCCTGAACTCCTTGAAATTCTCGAATGCTTCATCCTTTGACTTGAGTAGATAGACGAATCATACTTCGAGTAGTCGTCGATGAATATAATAAAATACTTGATCTTGGCCTTTGTGGAGAACTGTTTGAAGTCACGGATATCTAAGTGCACAAACTCCAGAAGATATGTGCTTCGATTAACCCATTTGAATGGCTTTCTGGTGATCTTTGTCTGCACACAGACCTAACACTTCTCCACCTCCTTATCCCTACATTTGGAGATAAACCCTAGACTAGACATCTGAAGTACATATCCTAGTCTAGGGTCCCACAACTCTTAAAATGAGACTTCAGTCACAAGCAGAAGCTCGAACATCCGTTTGAAACTGAACGCCTTGTTTCAAAGTATGTTTCATGCCAAGATATCACCATTTGACAAACTTGGATGTTCACCCTCAAGTCTGCAACAGACTTCTTGAGATCAGGTCCTTGGTAATTACTGGTACATTGCTACACGCACTCGTTTGACTGTAACTTCTCGAAGTTCAGAACCATTGTTCCAATCCCCAGATCCTCTGCTTGATCCTTGCTTGCCATCAAGACCTTCACCATTGAAAGGTTCGTACTTGATCAACAACTTTTCCTAAAGCACATGTGGCTAGATGCACCAATTTCCATCCACTGGTCATCAATCACGCCATAGGACTTAACATGCACAATCATAACAATCAAGTTAAGTAATCAAAGTAACCAAGTTAAGATATTACCTTGCTATTTTGGTTTAAAAATTGGATCTTCAATCCTTATTCTCATGGTCCTTCATGCTTGAAGAGACATGCGCCAATTTGAGCATAACCCTATGTACATACACAGGTCGCGCAAAGACCTTGCTCAGAGCCAGCCGCATGGATGCTTTCATGTTCCAAGTCCAACCATGCGCCAAGACTGCTATGCTCGAGTTCTGCCATATGCAGAGAAATGCCATGCGCAAATACAACTCATGCATAGTGCCAGTCTCCATGTGCCAAGTCCTGTCATTTGT
This sequence comes from Iris macrosiphon, assembly GCA_036927795.1. Classification (NCBI taxonomy): domain Eukaryota; kingdom Viridiplantae; phylum Streptophyta; class Magnoliopsida; order Asparagales; family Iridaceae; genus Iris; species Iris macrosiphon. The sequence goes on from JAYESA010000004.1 coordinate 252,038,613, forward strand.
CGAGAACCGTCATGCGCAGATACAACTCACGCATAGTGCCAGTCTCCATGCGCCAAGTGCAGTTGACATCTTCATGCGGCAACTTGCATCAAACATCTCCATGCGACAACTTGCACAAGATGTCGTCTTCCTCCCTCTTGCAATGTGCGTCTCCAGCGACGCTAGCCTCAAGTCCACCTCCATCCGCATAAATGGTAGATCCAAGATCTGGCAACACACGTCCATCACTTGACAGAAGACTCCTTCCTCATCCAAATGATAGAAGTCTAGCCCGTTCATCTCCTCAAGTTTGTGAAAACTTGTGTCGAGAAGACTTGCATGGTTTTTCTCCATCTTACTCGGATCTTGCTTTGAGATTGTTGTTCCCGAGGCTAAATCAACGAAGAAAAACCACGTAGTCGAGATCAGAGGTTCACACAAAAGTTCCCACTCTGACTATTCTCGATCTCCATGAAGAACAATAACCATAAAAGGAACCTCTCGTTCTTTCTTGCAATCGCAGTTGCAGATGTCACGACCCACACCCGATATAGGGGCACGAGTGCGTGGGTACGTCCAGCCTACGCCGCAGCATCGGTGGTAGAATGCTGTCTAGGTCACAATACTCTATATAATCAATCTCACACGAATATCCAACTCCATAAGGAGACGCAGATATCACAATATAATATAGAATATACTCAATCACATAACTAAAGCACGATGAGATATCAAGAAAATAAATGAAATATATCACAAGTCTAAACAGCAAAAATAATCTAACCTGCAAACAATAACATCCAAGTCACCAAGTATGCCGGAAACAAGTTCTCTAAGTTGCAGTCTAGAAAAATATTTCTAGTTAGGATGGAACGAAGTACAAGCACTAACAACAGTTCCATGTATATTGACAAAAACTATAATACAATGTAAAGAAATATAAGATGGATATAAATACTGGCAATAAGAACATAGGTGAAATAAAATACTGGAAATAGAAATACTGGAGCATATATCATCATCAATGGTACAACTAGCAATGAACATAATACAAGTGCATGCTAGAATAATGAACTGGAATATAAGTGAATGCTAGAGCAATAACTAGAACATAGAGAAATGCTAGATCAATAAACTAGAGATACATGTATAGACTATCTAGCTAAGTGTGTAAAATATCAACATATCATGTGATCGGCTTGGGACTGATCAGGCTTGTTACATATAATTAGCTATGATTCATGTAAGGTCAGGCTAACCATCCAGATAGCTATGATGCGAGCAATAGTCAGGCTAATCACATGTAACAGGCTATGAGGCATGTAATGGTCAGGCTGCACCGACGTGAGGTGTGGGTGAGCTATGATTCATATAAAGTTGGGTATGATCACATAAGCTACTAATATTTCCCCGTTTTCCCAGCTAGTATGATGGATTCCAATCACGACTCCTCATGACAGGTCTCGATGATGCCAACTCGTGTATACATAGTGTCAGAATCATGTATGCTATACAACTAGAATCATAGAGATGATCAACATAATGAAAACTGTCAGAGAATGTACTCGTCTACGGTTCTTAGCTGGTATGAATTAATATTCTATTTTCGAAGTCTTGTCTGAATAATCTAACAATCCTATAGACACCATTTAATAATAATACAAAATCAGTCATTATACTAATACACAATCATAAATACACTGAACTCAGGGCTACGCTAGGTATGACACTGGTCCACTAGCAGGGCCAAGTGTGTGTCTAACTGCACGGGTGTCAGGTCCTTGATTACTGTGCATAATCAGACAGTCAAACACTAACATATGTCTCGCAAGTACATCAGTGTACACAAGGCAGTCACTCACAATCACTCAGGGTCACATGGTCAAGTAAATATGGGATATCCACAGTTAAACTAGGGTCATACAGTATATATATATATACACATATAGTCATAACTAGCATTAGCATATAATTACTTAAATATATCTATATATATATATATATATATATATATATATATATATATATATCAACTAATTTTATATGCATACACACACACATGTACGAGCACACTAGTCAATAGGTTCACCGACACAGGGTCCTCTATCACTAATTATCATGAAGCAAATTCTAATCCCCATTAGCATTCACATAAGCACATATACACAACTATGAAAGAAGAGGGGACAGGTTCGAACCTTGGGGTGCGCGCACGGGGTCGACGATGACGATGATGATGATGGTGATGATGGTGATGATGAGGATGAGGATGATGATGATAATGAAGGTGATGATGATGATGAAGGTGATGATGATGATACTGATGATGATGATGATGAAGGTGATGACGATGATGATGAAAGTGATGATGATGATGGTGATGATGATGATGATAATGAAGGTGATGATGATAATGATGATGATGAAGAGAAGGCAGGGTCGAGGCTTGCTGCCGAAGTCGGAGCTCATGCAGGAGGAGGAGAGAGCAGAGAGGAGAGGTGGTTTGTAGTCGATGACTGTACTGCTTGGAGGAGGAGGAAAGGAAGTCATAGAAGAGAGAAAGAGGTCGGGGTGAACCGCGGTGGGACGGTGAGCAGGCCGGGTCGGAGATGGTGTTAATAGTGGAGATAGTGGGGACTCGGGGTGATCATCGGAGGAAGGAGGGAAGAGGAGAGGACTGCGGGATAGGGATGTCGACGACGGGACGATGACTGGGGCGAGGTCGGGTAGCAGTCGGGGATCGGAGAACAGGAAAGAGGTAACAATGGAGGTCGAGGCGGTGGTGCTCCGCGGTTCATCGTGGGTGGAGGAGGCTGGTTGCAGCGGGGGATGTCGAGGAGGAGGTCGGTTCTGTCGAGGGGAGGCACGGGCGGAGTCGTGTTCGGCGGAGGAGGCCGGCGATGCAGGGCATGGATGATGGATGGTCGGAGGGAGTCGAGAATGGTGGTGCAGGGTGGAGGATTGGCCGGGGATGGTTTGGCTAGGCTCGGGGACTGCTGCCTGAGGAGATGACGGAGAACGGGGAGGTAGTGCTGGCGGGGCTGAGGCCATGGTGGTGGAGAGGTCCGGCTGCTCGGAAGGTTGTGAGGAGAAGACGATGGTGGCTGTGATCGGTTGTGGTGTGAAGTCGGGTTCATGGCCATCCAGCGGAGGAGAAGGTCGGGATGTTCACCGGAGATGGGAGGCTACTGCTGTCAATGGCGGGGGTCAGGATGGCCGGGGCTCCGGCTGCGGGGAATGGCCGGAGATGGCCGGGGAAGGGGCCGGAGATGGAATGAAGAGTTGGGTTAGGGTTTTGTGGTTTTTGTTTTCTTGAGGGATGGTGAGGATGATGTAGAAAATAATAATGGAGGAGTTTAGTATGTAGGAGAGAGGTTGATGGTGACATCCTAGGAATTAGGGCCGGCTGTGCCTTGGGATGGGGTTGGCATTGGGAAATGGGTTAGGTTGAGGGTTACATATATAGAAAAGGGGTGTGTGGTGTAGATGGTGCTCCATTTGAATGGATGGCCAAGATTAGACATGGAGAAATATACACAAACAAAAAGAGGAGAGAGGGAGAGAGATTTGAACAGTCAAGGGAGGAGGGGGTGATTTATTCATGTGCTTGACCAATAAGATGGTGACACATTATTGCACTTTTGCAATAAAATTCTCAACAATTGGAATATTGCACAGAAAGTGAGTTTTTGGATTAATAAGGGAAAACATCATGTTTGGTGTGATGTAGTGGCTAAAAAGGGTGTGTGGTGTTTAGTATGAGTCTTGAGGGTGTGAATGGGGGTTTGGTGTTGGGTCTAGTTTTGGGTCAAGTTGGGTCCTTACATCAATTTAATTAAAATTAATGTAAATGGTGTTCTAAAATAAATTGGAAATACATAGGGCTAAAATTAAGTGGACACAAGCATCATAGACATAGAAGACTCAGAGTAGAATATTATCATAATTTGGGTTGCACAAAATGGGTCAAGATTGTGTCTCCAATTTCGATTGGAACGCACAAAGATGCAAAGTTGGATTTATTAAAAATTAAAATAAACATTCGTAACAAAAATTATGCGACTAAAATAAAACACAAGAGGGCATAATTATGAGTTACACAAAGGTCAGAATGGAAGACGGGCACGTCTAGGACAAATGTGTAAAATTTGTTGGAAGTTAAAAGCTAGTGTAGCGCTCCAAATATCGAACCAACGGTAAGGTACAACAATTAAATAAAATCACAATAATAAATTATAAATGCTAATTAAAATCCACAATCCTATAATTGGGTCAGGGGTTCATCTAGTGGGCTTCTAGGTCTAGTCTACTGACTCATACATTAATGAACACTATATATAATACATATATATATATATACACATATCATAAAATTATTTAAAAATAAATATACAAAATACTTATAATAATAAAATGGCAAATTTACCCCTTTTTCAGGATGTGGTAGTGACAAGTCTATCCTCCTTAGAAAAATTTCATCCTCGAAATTTAAGATCCTCAATATTGTATTTATTTATTCCTTTATATTTTACCATCAAAATTTAAATTCATCAAGCCATATAATCATGAAGTAAATCCATATTATTATTTCACAAAATTTTCAAAATTCTATAAATATCATATTCCTGAAAATCTTTAAATATAAAATCAAATTACATTCTTATCACAATCTTCTCCAAAATTTTAAGTTAGTAACTAAATAATCAAAAATTTAATATCCAATCCTCTAATTGAAGTCCAGTCAATGCATATTTATGGAATTTAAATCCTCATCCCAAAAATTTGAATTCAAACTCTAATCCATTAGTGATCTTATTCCTCGATTTCTTTTTTCCACACAATACTCAACCAATGCAATACTTATGAAATCTTCCAATACAATATTCAAAATATAAATGTATATCTTGCAGTCAAATAAATATAATAATAATCTCCTTAATTTCCTCGAATTTTAAATGATAAATTCAATCATATTATAATCTTCATAAAAATCAATGATTTAACAAAAATCGTCAATTCTGCCATATCAAGTTCTCAAACTCTTTATTTAAATTAATATTTATCCTCGAAATTTAAGGCACCTTGTCTCTCTCCGTCCAGTCATAACTTCTTCATTAATCTCCACTACGGTCAAACCCCCAACGATCAAAGTCTAAGAAAAATCCTACTTACAGTCATACAACATGCAATCTAGAGAAAACATGTATGGTTATGGTCACTTTTGTCATGGTATAGCAGTCTCTGTTAGGGTGTACTACTAACTACATTCTAGTAAGAAAATCGTTGATACAAGCTACGGTACTAAGAAATCAATCAATCAATCAAACAGACGAAAAAGGAACAAAAGAAAAAGAACAGAACATAGCCTTCTAACAAAACCATGGTTTAATGATGCATCCAAAGTTGATGCCCCTATCCCTTTGGTACCACTGTTTCTACTACAAGCACACCCACTGCTAGCTCTCTTACCTACTGCAATTGTTTATACTAGTTGTTCTTATCACTCAAGTGCACACCAAGTGCAACACACCATACTAAGTAATACTCTCTCTAATAAAACTCTAGATGGACACCCAAGTCAGTTTGCAGTGCCATCTCAGATATGCTCAAGCCAACAGATCCTTACATATGCACTTCATCCACTCATATACTGTTATACATTTCTTACCCACCATAAAATTTTATCCTCAAAATTTAACTTCTCGAACAGTTTAAAATAAAATGCATATACTTTCCTCAAAAGTCAAATATTGAAATAAAATTTTAATCACTTCCAAAAATCTTTATAGCTTTGACTATGTTTATTGAATTGAATTTGAATTCTCAAAATTTTTAATAACATAAAATCTCAAATCCTCAAAAATTCTTAAAATTAAAATTTATTTCCAATCTTCAAATTATAAATTTAAATCCACCACTATCTAAGTATACATATAAATACTCACAGTCTCTAACACTCAAGGTACACACAAATACACCAATTGTCTACACTCCTCAATTATGTACTGAATATTGCACTGCATGGATTACTTGCACTATTACTTCCAATAATTTTCTATCCATATTAACTGATACACCAATATAATATTATCACACAAGGTACTTACTGTTACTAGCACATTTCTCAACTACTCCTTGACATAAAAACATTAACACTCTTGGTATGGTAACACTAGCTTCATCATTAGATCACCTCATCACACTCACTAGAACTCACGATCACTTGCACTTTCTATAATATACATGTTTTACTTCACTCTCAAAGGCAGGCATATGGTTCCACATCTCTATTGATGTATAAGTATCTCCCTTTAATCTTTTACAGGCTGACACAGTAATCCGTGATACACTTCATACCTTCCATGACCAATTTTGATATTTTTCAACCCATGGCACACTATTAAAATTTTCTAATACTCGTGCTTCCACTTTCAAGATCATCCACACTGGCACTCAACCCCCACTATGCATCCTGTACACAATTTCTAGACACTCTTTCACCTATTGCTTCTAACACATCACTTGCCTCAATATCAGGTAATATACATCCATCATTAGTTATATATCGGTACACTCAGATCAAGTCACATATCAAGGCCCTACTTTTATCTGTAACACAAGTCTCACTACTTAGCATAATGTATTTTTATTCTCTCACACTCTCTTATATACTTATGGGTATCCTCCTACTATGACACACTCATTAATACCCTTTATACATATACATTTCTTTACTCTTGACACACCCAAGTATCAACCACCAAATTGAATATCATGCTCCATTAATTTTTGACATAATTTCCTCGATACTTAATTGTTTACATGGATCACCCAGCTACATGAATTCATAACTATCCAGGACTGGTATGCTGACTCTGATACTAACTCTTGGAACCATCACTGATACTCTTTACTCCTCCTTCTACCTATAGTACCAATACTAACTATAATGGCACCTATTATAGAACTATTGCTACAAGGTACTATGCTACGGGTTAACTCTAGATCGATGCCTACTGCTCATATGTCCAACCAAGAAATACTTACAAACTCATAAGCCACACTCTCAACAGTCAACACTGATACAAGCACAGACCTAATTGCAAGTCACCAATTATCATACTACAAGGAACCCTAATGGAAAGAAGCTCAAGAAGAAACCGGACTAAGGACTGAAGGTAACTCTACTGCTAGCAAAGAAAATGATGGGACAAGGTCCTATAATAACAGAAGTAGATAAGTATTGAGATGATACTTTAAGAACCAATTTAAGATACAATCTGATAATCATACACGTTTATCCGAAATCATGACACTCAGAATCCTCGCCACGCCAGTAAGCATAACTGCGATAAACGATAGATTCCATAACTAAGGTATGCAACTCTATAATCATGTCATCTAGAATCCTTACCACGCCAACCGATATGGCTGCAAAAAACTCTAAATTTTATAACTAAGATATGTACATCCAAGGTCAGGTTCCTACGTTCCCGCCATGATAGCTAATGTGGCTACGATAAACTCTAGGCTCCATAACCAAAGTAGACGTTTTACCTTCTCACTATCCTCATTAACATATGTCATCAGATGATACCGTAATTTAGTCCATAAAATTTATCTCGATATGAAATCAAACTCAACAACGATACCAAGAATTAAATTTAACAACTGATCAACAAGAATCAAATTCAATAACAACAAGTGAGAACGGACAAAAATAAGGGAAAAGATTTAAATTAGAAATTACAATAAGATTCTCAAGGGTCATCCCAGGAATCTCTCAAATAATTTATAATTGAGTATCCTTTCTCATCCTAGTATCCTATGTACTGTATCCTATCGCAGGCACGCAATAGTACAACTAAGACGTCGCACTACCATGATATCGCACAACTTGCAAAGTCTGACCTGCATGGGTCGCCACTAAAAACGTATCACGACCCGCACCCGATATAGGGGCACGAGTGCGTGGGTATGTCCAGCCTACGCCGCAGCATCGGTGGTAGAACGCTGTCTAGGTCATAATACTCTATCTAATCAATCTCACACGAATATCCAACTCCATAAGGAGACGCAGATATTACAATATAATATGGAATATACTCAATCACATAACTAAAGCACGATGAGATATCGAAAAAATAAATAAAATACATCACAAGTCTAAATAGCAAAAATAATCTAACCTGCAAACAATAACATCCAAGTCTCCAAGTATGCCGAAAATAAGTCCTCTAAGTCGCACCCTGAAAAAATATTTCCAGTCAAGATGGAGCAAAGTACAAGCACTAACAACAGTTCCATGTATATTGACAAAACTATAATACAGTGTAAAAAAATACAAGATGGATATAAATACTGGCAATAAGAACACAGGTGAAATAAAATACTGGAAATAGAAATACTGGAGCATATGTCATCATTAATGGTACAACTAGCAATGAACAGAATACAAGTGCATGCTAGAACAATGAACTGGAATATAAGTGAATGCTGGAGCAATAACTAGAACATAGAGAAATGCTAGATCAATAAACTAGAGATACATGTATAGACTATCTAGCTAAGTGTGTGAAACATCAGCATATCATGTGATCGACTTGGGACTGATCAGGCTTGTTACATATGATTAGCTATTATTCATGTAAGGTCAGGCTAACCATCCGGATAGATATAATGCGAGCAATAGTCAGGCTAATCACATGTAAAAAGTTATGAGACATGTAATGGTCAGGCTGTACCGACGTGAGGTGTGGGTGAGCTATGATGTATGTAGAGTTGGGTATGATCACATAAGCTACTAATATTTTTCTGTTTCCCCAGCTAGCACGATGGATTCCAATCATGACTTCTCGTGACAGGTCTCGATGATTCCAACTCGTGTATACATAGTGTC